>JBBPDH010000022.1:5403367-5419556 GCA_037974565.1 Clupeocharax schoutedeni
GCAGGTCTATTGCAGATCTAATATTACTCAGCATTCAGAAAGTGGATGTGACTGAAAAACACTGAGAGCAGATCTGAAATCAGCATGAAAACCTGGTTTAGAAGAGTGTGTTGCTGTAAACCCGTGGACCCCCTGGACAGACCCCGAGAGCGGTAGAGTGGCGAAGGCACTCACCTCTGGTTCTCGATGGCCGAGACGTAGCTGGTCTTGAAATGTCCGGTGACCAGGAGGTCCGGGGTGGTCCGCCCCTGAAACACCAGACCCTCTCTCGCCATCTTCACCAGGATTATCCGAACCAGCTCCCCCATGTACATCCCACTGATCATCTTCTCAAAGCTGCAGGAGAACAAACACAAACATTCACACAAAATGAATATCTCACACACACACACACACACACACACACACACACACACACACACAGAAAATAAGTAGAATTCAAGGCAATCACGACAAGTCAAGACATCTGATCAGGGAAGCATGAAGAACATTTTCCCCCATTGAAATGTGTGACAAAAATGACCTATCTGAGGGCTTTACAGAGGGGAGACAAGAGAAAGCGCAACAGCCCAGCTCCAGCATTAGCATAACTCAACATGCCATCTTTTGTTGTAATTTCAGATCTATTCTATCAGCTAAAATGCACATTAGCAATATAAAAATGGGTTTTTAATCTGTGTATCTACTGGTTGCTGGTTGTTTCAAGGTCCAGCGAGCTAGCTACATTACTTACATGCTAACAATAAGACAGATGAGAGAAAAAAAACACTGCATATATCCAGAGTTATGGCTCTACCCAAAGACTAGCACAGATACTGCTCTTGACATTTACATACCACATCGTTCACAAGTTATTGTCATTCACTTTTGCTTTGGACAGCATTTTCTTTCCATCAGTGTGCAGCAAGGGTGAACAAGACAGCTAAAGAGGAAAATGATTTATATAAATTTGAGTAGACATGGGTTATATGTCTGAATTGCTTGAAATGAAATAAGATACATGTTTAAGAACCAGTTTGAAGCAAGAATAATACAATTTCGCCAGTGATGATAAATAACACAAATGAGCACAGCATGAAAGTAAAGACCAAATTCTGCACATTTAAAACATGCATGTAACTATTTCATAAATATCAATACGTTCTTGGATTATATGAAGTCTAGCACAATGCCTATGCTAGCATATGCTGTTGTGTTATTTCATTTTGTACAAAACACATATCTGGTGGCTTGTGGTGACTGAAGAAAATTAACAGTATGAAAAAATGGTGATGCAGTTCTTTTGTCCAAGTTTGGACAGCCTGTACTGAGTACTCATTAAATGCATATTCAGCACTGTCTCCCTCCCTCTTCACGACATGCATCCTTAACGGATCTGTATAAGAATGAGGAAAGGCATGGGCTTCTTACAGTCCTAAATGGAATCCTAAATGAGACTTCTTATGCAAGTTTAGAACCATAGGCCTTCTATAGTGCTGCAGGGAGCAGACTATAGTGCAGAGCACCTGGACTCTATGGTTCAAATGGCGCTCTAAGTACCTGCTGTCTTCTGCCACGTGTCACTCTTTTTATTGCTCCTTTGTTCCCCTTGTGTTGTCATGTGAGTGATTTCTTATCTGGCAGTGGGCGGAAGGTTGAGGGCTGAAAAATAGAGTCTATTTTTTTGCTCTCTGCTTTTGATAACAGGTCTTAAAAAGCTTTATCATGGTCATGCAGGTGTTACAAGGTAGAGACAGCTGAAAGCACAGATAGCCATAGAAAGCCTGAGGTCATCCCAGCAGGCAAAAGTAAATTACCAGAAACAAATAACACAAAATGACCAACTGCAGCTCAAGCTCCTGAGCATGTTTCCTGTAGAATCCAAAAATTTCCCATGCAGGAAAAATAGGCTGGTGAGAACAGTAAGTACACAGAAATGATCAATGACCCCCAATGATAATTTACTGATAAAACTCCTGCTGGGTATGAGAGATTTATTAAACATTAGCAAAGACCAACAATGAATCCCCTGGTTACTTGCTTAAGCACAACTCAACAGGTAATAATTTAGGTGACAGTCTGAGACGAGGATGAGGCGTCAGATAAATGTGCTAAAACACAGACCAAACAACCACAGCTGTGCTGCAATGGGAAATGACTGAGCCATTTTGTCCAGATAAATGGGAGGTGCATATGGTGCAGACTGACAGTTCCCCAGCGGGAGAGCACACACAATGAAATGGTAAAGCAATTCACACTAAGGTTATTCCTCTACAGAATGCTGATTATTTTTATGTGCCCCTGTGCCCTCCTTTCAGTCTTTGCAAATTACATGCACTTTTCCAGTCAAGTTTGACACTTTCTGGTATATTGCCATGGCAACTACAGAGCTGCACGTCCATTTCAGGTTGTATGGTATTACCATATCAATACTGTGGAGACCTTTTCATGAGGTAACCCAAGGTTAAGAATCTTAATCCCACTTCTTTCTCCAATCAGCATTTGCCCAAATAAGCTGCCCCTGGGGCAATTGAAAGTGCCGAGGTGAGTGCTTTAACTCCTTAACATCCATGGACCTGGTCCAGACTTCTATAATTTTATGATTAAACAATAATTTTTAATTGTTTTTAATGTATTTACTGAATAAGCCCTGGGCTGTGGACATATAATGGCAGTTGTTAAATTTTTATGCAGTCGTTTTGCTGAATGATTCATATTAAATTAAAATGAACTAAAAAAGAGAATATAAAAAGAATCAAAATAGACAAAGTGTAATCTCTCTTACAACAATAAAAAAAACATTTAACATTGTGACTTAATTGTGATTTCGCTTTCTTAGATCTAAGCTTCTGCAGTTTCTGAAATTAACAATAAGAGCGAGGAACTGAGTCCACATACAGGATATAAAGATCTTATAGGCCTAAATAGCAGAGAACTCACCTGGGTGAGATGTCACAGCCCTGCTGCATGAAGGCTCCCAGGGAGAACCAGAGACTGTTAAAGATCCCAAACTCATTGGGGGGCTGGTCGCTGGGCAGACCATCGGTGCCCTCCTCGGGCTCCTCGGTGTGCCACTCATACGGGCTGAAGCGGCTGACCAGGAAGAGCACCACGCTTACGCCGATGTAGGCAAACACGATGCACATCCAGATCTCGTAGGCCAGTGGGTCTAGGAAGGAGAACACGCCTGGCTTGGACTTTTGAGGCTTCTTGATCATAATTGAGATGCCCAAGCTCATGAAGGGCTTTGAGAAGTCGATAACCTCCTCCCGAACCAGAGTAATAGTCAATGGGGCCACAGCGATTTCCGCTTTCTGAAATCAGAGGGTGGTTCTTTAGGGCATTGGAAGGAGAAAGTGCTGATGTTTCATACACTAAAAAAGATGACATTATCAACAGACACTGTTACTGAGTAGAGCAGTTAATGACCTCATTTAAGCCACTAATAATGGCACAGTTAGAAGTTTATGACTAAACCTGACAAAAATGTGGCATCTCACACTGCTGAACAATACTGAAAGAAATAAAGAATAATCTTTCCATTTCTACCTCTCTTTTCACATCATGTTTTACAATTTCTCTAATTGGACATGGCTTTGCATGTTAATGGTGGAAAAACTAAGAAGCTAATCCAAGGGGCTTAATTCAGCAGCTGAAGTCCTGGAGCAGGATAAACCAATCAATTCAGAGAAATATGCTTACAGCACAGGACAGAAAAATTGGATACAGACACTAAGGTCAGGGAGCAATGTATTGCTTCATGGTAAATCCACAAACTCGATTACTGTTGGTGACTTAGCAACACTCAGAACTTCGACGGGGCTGTGCAGGGCTCAAAACTAATCCAGAAAAGAAATTAAAGTTTATCATAATACTCTTTGTAGAGAAAATATAAGAGAGAAAAAACCTTGAGTATGTCTATATACATATTTGTTTTTGAATGCTCAGCACAAATCCACAAGATGACAAGATTGCATGTGTATTGTGCACATGCATTAATATCCATTAGTTTGCCAATTATATATTTTTCAAAGGTGCAAAGTCTGCCACACACACCCGCTGACTGCTTGATCACAACTTAAGGTTTAAGGAGGAAACTGCTGATGCTCAAATCCACACCAAGTCTCTCCAAAAGCCTGTGCACAATTCATTACATAGTTGTTTTACTCCTCTTAAGAGCTACTGAACAGGCTGGTGTCTTTCACAGCAAATTACAAAGACAGTGACTGCCCTTAAACTAAGTATTTTATACCAAAGTATGAACTTGCAATATTCCCTCAGAAATAGATGTAAATGTTCCCCAAACCTTTAATTCCAATTTCAATCTTTAAAATTATCACCATGCATCAAAATCTCAAGAATCTCAAGAATGTAACAAAAAATACATCATGATCAAAAAACCTTTAACTAAAATAAATTTTAAAGATGTGTTCATACAGCTTTTAATATTTAGCCTCATCCCATTTAACTTCTTCTATTCATCTCATACTGGTATGTATAGTACATTCTTTTGGGTTTCTTTAGAGATGCCTCAGATGAACCATATTAATTATCAAAATAACTGTCTTTGTACAAGAGGGCTATAAGTGTGAAGTATACAGTACCTTCATCTTCACAGAGGTTCTTCCTGGAGCCATTATATTAAACTATTCTTTACAGTCATACATCATATTCATAAAACTGGTTATCTTAAGAATTGCTCATTGAGAAGGTCTTCATTCTTGGCATTATGCAAATAACCTATTCTGGCACTTAAAAGCAACCTGATGTTTAATAATGGTGCAGTGCTGATCTACCACAATGCACAGCATAGCATGCTCTCTTATGTGAGTATTGCACCATTGACCTGCAGAAATAAACATTATAATGTTTCCAGAGGGATAACAAGCTAGTAAAACCTCTTACCCCGTACACCAGCTCCCCAACCATACCATTCCAGATCTTGGTCTCTGGGTCCCGAGCTCCATACTTTCCATCTGGCACGATTGAAATCTTGTATTTGATGCCAATGTGTTTGGCAATCTCAGAAGCCAGATCCACGCAGTATCCCTCATACCTGTCATTACCCTCGTACATCTCCCAGTTTTTCTTCAGCATCACATAAGGTCCTTCCTGGAAGGAGCAAACCACACACACAAAATTCAAACTGGCAACCAGTTAAGAACTCTAGCCAACCTAACCAAGTACCAGATTTGGCTGCATTTGCTGCTGCTTTCATCTCAGAATAGCATAAGAAAGATGTGCACAAAAACACACGTGAAAGAATCCACATCTAAAACAGCTGGTTTGTGTGCACAAATACTGTAAAATGTTCAGACCAAACAGAAGAAACACATTTAAGCAATAACATAATTGCTATTTCACAACTGCTCCTGACCCCTATGATTGCAAACAGTACTATACTGCAGAATATCCATTACATCTAGATTTACAACAATAGGTAATCAAATTACTACACAAAAAGCCTTTATTTAACAGATAATTGATGTCATAACATAATATAAATGAATACAGAATAGCAAATGACTAGTTATTGTACAAGATCAAATGGTCCATGCCAGCATTCACACTAACACTACGTGTTGTTAAAAGCTGTAAATATTTAATTTATTGCCAGAGTATTGTTTGCATTTGAACACTAAAAACTTTTAATAGAAATACCTACCTTGAACGTCAACTTTGTAATTAGAGATACAGTCGCTCCAGGCTGGACATTTTTGGATGGAAGTGTCTCAACCTAGACCCTATTTACACCTGATCATTTCATGTGTGCTGAGTATCAAAAAGATATCTGGACAGCGCTTATCTACATAAACATGCATTTGTAAATGCACTTAAGACCACTTAAGTGTTCAAAAACAGATTTGAATCTGATAGCTAAACCACCTCAGGAAGCGATCTAAGAGGCATTTTAGACAGATGTTCACCTCATTCTTTTTTGTTAGATAACAATGGCTTATTCTTTTAAAACACTTCTTCATTATTAATGACCATTTAAATTACATGATTGAGCAAACAATAAAAACAGAACAGAATATTATATAGGTTATGTATTATATAGGTAATGTCACAGCAGCTTCTCTCTGGGTCAGCAAAAACAGTTCAAAATATAGTCTTACATTCAAATATGTCCAGTTATTCCCCTCATATGTACCATACATTCACAGTGCACAGCATTGTCTGATGCAACTGATAGATGGAGGTTGGGTAAAAAGGAATAGCTTATGAAGAATTTCCACTTGCATATCACCCACTACTATTACAACTTAACAATACCCAACCACTATTACTGAATTTCAGTGCCTGTTTCTATGCCATACCACCTTTTAGTTGCATCTGTGTTTGTATATTTAGGCATAGATCTACAAAGCTGGTGAGTGCATGTTTGTGTATTTGTGTGTATGTGTTTGTGAGTATGCAAATAATTTAGTACAAAGACAAAGCAAGGAAAAAAATTACAGTAAAGGAAATATCATTGAAACATAAAATAAATGTCAAGCTATGCAGCAATGTACTACTAACTCTGAAATACATAACTTCCTCTGCTCATTTAGCCACATCACGGAGATTGAGTGTGATAATATCTTCAGTTAAACACAAACAAGCCTAATAGGGAGAAACAAACAAAAAAACAAAAATACTTAAAACACACTAAAGAGAAAAAAAAACAATAGCATCACTGTGCATTACTATAATTCCAAGGTAATAACAAACACTACATTTGTCAAATAACATAAACATCTTAGTTATCTTTGCCAAGAGAGGAAAGCACATTTCCATAAAGTTCCTACAAAACCTGCCTCTCTTCTCAAAGATGTTTTCTAAGCCATATGGCTAGCCTGGAACCATGAAAGGCATAAAGCCCAGCAGGATGTATAAAGTATTCATCCTCAGCCAATTGAGAGCTCTTCATTGAATGCCAGCTGAGGATTTGTTTCATCTTGAATTTATTTAATTTATGAAAATGCAGCTTTTGCCTTATATCTAAACATTTTTATAAAAGTGATGTGGTTTTGTTCTTGGATAGTGCAAATCTACAGGTATAAGAATAGGCAGACAATTTATCATCTGCGGTACACTGTGCTACCACTGTGAGTTTTCTGTAACCCTAAGACATGCTTTAGTGGAGGATCATGCAAAATTAGAGCTCAGCAACGACCACAAACACCACTCTTGTGTTCTCAAGCACCAAAATTAAAAGCTGCTATGGAGAGAAATACTAAGCAAGCATTAGAGAACACTAAAAATACTAGTGAATATTAACAAAGCCTTTAAGGAGGTTTGTAGGTCTATTTTATTAGGAACACCTAATCTGCTGTACCCAGAGTCATTAGCAATATTGCCTGGTATGATATACAAAGAGCTGGCATGATGCCACTGTTTTGGATACTGATACCAATATTGAAACCTTGATGAACCAATTTGTTAATCCCTATCCATCATTTCTTCTTCGGTGTGTCCGTACACTGCATTGTACTTATATAATACACAACATCTATGTGCCCTTTTATGTACATACTTTTTTGTCAAGAATCATAGGCTTTTTAAACCAAAACACTGAACATGAATGCAATAAATTAAACTCTTGGAAAACAACCACAAAGATATCATGAGGAAAATTATGCAGCACACAAATGAAAACATGCTGATGCACACAGACTGCTTAAGCACCAAATTAATCTGGGACAATCTGGAGTAAGAGGGTAAAACACTATACAGGGACGCACAGACAGGTAGGGCTAGGGAAGGGGTGTGGAACAATAACCAAAGCAAGAAAAGAAAACATGCTAAGACATAGGAATTGAGGGGTAAATCAAAAGAGCACAACCATACAGACAATGACACACACATGAACAGTATGGGCACGTGTCATAATAATTTTCACATCTATGAAATCCTCATATTTAAACATTCTTTTTGTGTTATGAACATGAGCTCTGTTTGGATGCATTTCATTTTGTCTCATTCTTAAAGCAGTGTAAGTGAAAATGCAGAATTAAGCTGCTGTATGCAGCATAGGTGGATATACACAAATGCATTGTTTTTGTGAAATTACAAAAACAATGAATATTTAAACTTAGTTTAAATATGGACTGCACTAGCAGACTATTGTTTAGACAGGATTAGATCAAGTTCACACTTGTTTTCTCCTCCTGATAAATTAGCTGCTAAACTGGTCTGATAGCATCTCGGGTAGGTATGAACTGATTATATGACTGTTGCTACACACATGTAATCATCCTTTCCTGTTAATGGAAAGTGACCTATAGGACCAACACTGCGCCAGGATTTATTTGAAGAACTCAGCACAGAGGTGACATCAACAAGCACATATACCAGTGCAAGATGCACGCACACAGGCACACACACACACACATACACACACGCACAACACACACACACACACACACACACACACACACACACACACACACACACACACACACATTACCATACTGGTATCACACCTGTACTAAGAATGATCCACAGCTCAAATAGCACACAATCAACGGTGGGTCTATTTCTTTTTCTATTGAAAGGGAGAGCTCAGTCAAAGTGTAGCAATAAATTGGCCTTAGTCAAATGTAAACCTACAAAGTGCATCTATATCATATGTATTTAGGATAAAACAAAGGTATACTTAATAAACTTCAACTGGCAAGTGTGTCTGAAAATATGTTTTCCTATAAATAGCAAGCCCACAAGCTGCATGGCATGAGACTAAATCTTATTTTGAACATTACCTTTTCATTCAATATTTGTTTACTCCTAAATGAAATCTCTTGTGGATTCATCGAACACACCATCTACTAATACATCAGTCATTATGGTGCTTGCAGAGTCCATCCATAGTTCCTTCACTTAATGAGGGCTTGGCTTTGCCTGTGTTTGTCCATGGCTCAATTTCTCATCACAACGTTCATTTTGGGTTCTGAAGTATCTGTCCATGGCTCAGTGTTATTGCTTTTCAGGTTCAGAATGTGACTGTGTCTGTCCATGGTTTAATAAGAGGCTTCATTTCAGCTGGGCAGAGTTCTTCTGCTGCTCAGTTTCTTAAAAGAGGATTCCTCAACAGGGGCTGAAAAGAGGAGCATTGGCTTCATTGGCTTCAGGTGCAACTTTCCCATTACCTTGTCCATTAACATCCACATCTTTCAGGCATTAATATTATTTTTCAACATCAATTGGTTATATGCCTTTTCTAAGAATATTCCCATGAAATGAATAAAAACACAACAATTACAGTAGAGAGGAAAACAAAAACACAGTGATCTTGGCACCATGTACAGCAACCACAAGACCTCTTGACACACATTATATGACAGAGGCAGATGACACACTCTCTCTTTTTTTCTCTCTCTCTCTCTCTCACACACACACATACCCCTTATTCAGCAAATGCAGACAAACTTTAGTAACATGTTTGGTGACCAACAATACAACAGGTTCGTGCTTCATGTAAACATTGCAGCCTGAACTGTGACACACGCTTATCAAAACTCAAGAGCGTGTTTATGTATAAAGGCATGAGGAAGCTCACTGGGTTCCATTTCAAAATCTTCACTGTAAATTTCATTCAAACAAGTGGGACATCTCATTAGGTGGAAGCATTTGGATGAGAGACAAACATAACAGACGTTTTTGAGCCTGACAATTGTCCCTGCATGCTATTACTGTAACATTTGGCTAGAAAACTTAAAGGCACTCACCATGATGGTTGTCACGACCACAGTTCTGTTCTCCATTCCAGAGGTTTCATTTGGAAGCAAGGCTTGATCCTGGATCAGAACCAACTTATCAGCATCATTCCAATAGCCAATCTGAAGATGGGATATATGGTTAGATAGTTAGAAAGCAGTTACAAAGCAGAGAGAGAGAGAGAGAGAGAGAGAGAGAG
This sequence comes from Clupeocharax schoutedeni, assembly GCA_037974565.1. Taxonomy (NCBI): domain Eukaryota; kingdom Metazoa; phylum Chordata; class Actinopteri; order Characiformes; family Alestidae; genus Clupeocharax; species Clupeocharax schoutedeni. The sequence goes on from JBBPDH010000022.1 coordinate 5,413,245, forward strand.
AGAGAGAGTGTGTGTGTGTGTGTGTGTGAGTGTGCACCTCTTCTTGGCTGTGTGAGAATATTTGAGTATTGTGTATTACATTATGCTGAATGGAGAATGACTGAGGAGCAGAGGGGTTGAGAGCAGCTCCCTGAGCACACTGTCCTTCCAGGAGGCAGCAGGGTCAGAGGAGTCAAACCATCCTATCCATGTCTCCAATAGTCTTTCTGTGTCCCAGCCACTTACCCATGCCTACACCTGTTGCAGGTGTAACTCTTTTCTCTCTCTCAACCTTTCAGCCTCTCAGTCTACAGTATTTCAGTCTTTCAGGCTCCCGCATCTTTTACCCTCTCAATCGCTCAGCCTGTCTTTCTTTTAGCCTTTCATTATTTCAGTCTCTAAGTTGTTTAGTCTCTTAGCCTTTCTGTCTCTCAGGCTTTCACTTTCTCAGCCTCTCACTCTCTCACAATCTCAGTATTTGTGTAATTCAGTCTCTCAGCTTCTCAACAGTCTCTAAGTTTCTCCAACCCTCAGACTGCACCTGCAGCACTCTCTCACCTTTGCAGCCTCTTGCTTATAGCAACCCCTTAGACTCTGCTTGCAGCAGCTTCTCAGCCTGCCTGATTGATGCTCCCTCAAGGCAGTCAACCTTCTCTGCACCCCGCCTCTCTGCCAGCCTCCCTCTATCACTCTTCCCCAGGCACACTGCCCTACAGCAGCCAGCAGACACCACACTCCATAAAGCATCGCACAGGGTCTTTGCACAACTTTAGAGGAGATGTGTGTGACAGAAACCTTTATGCTACTTCTTAACCCTGAAATATATGTTTTGTTTTGTGAATAATCCTAGTGTTCACTTATTGTTCACTTCAATGTTTAGTGTGAAACTCATTTTAGTGTTCACTTTGTATAATTCTTTTCAGCAATTTAACAAAAAATTAAATAGCACTAAAACATTTTTGTGAAATGTTTTGGTGTGGACAAAATATCAATATTTCTCTACATAGCGTACATCAGAAACAATGTAGAACCTTATAGCAGCATTAAAGGCAATGATGAAAATGCAGATGAAAACAAATATGAAGCTGCTTGGTATTGTTCTTACTAAAACAGTTGCACAGAGTATTAGACAAAGAGAAGTATGTAAGTGAAAAAGGGTGAACAGCCCTCCACAGATGTAAGCAGAAAGACTAAAGCTCATTTGGGCTGAAGGTATGTGCACATTTTCTCTTCTTTTTGAGTCACACTGACTCAAGAGTGAACCGTGTACAGTAAAGTGATGTATTTTCATATTACAGTGATGTATTTTCATATTACGTGAGGCTATATTGATTAGCATTTTTACAGCCTTGAACACTGGAGCATCTGAACAAATATATAGATACTCATTATCAGTACCACTCCTAAAATAATTTCCCTCAAATAAATGCCATTTTCCATATTGTGGTGGGCAGGAGGGCCACGTGATCTGCAAGGGGAGTCTGTGTGGGGTTTGGCAGGTGGATGGGGTGAATTATAGGGTGATGGGCACACGTGGCCATCACCAGGGGGACTGGCAGGCTTTTTGGGGTGGTGTATATAAGGGGAGGGGCAGTGCTTGGCACTTTGAAGGAGTAGGAGAGTGAAGCAGAGTGTGTGTGCTTTGTTTTTGGGAGACAAATAAAAGCTGTAAAATGTATCCATCCCATCTGGTGTCACCTTTCTCTACCGCTCGTCACAGTGGTGTCAGAAGTGAGAGCCCATGAAAGATGGTCAAGCTACCCAAGTTTGGTGGGAAGGAACCACTGGAACCTTACCTGGCACAGTTTCAGCTGTCGACCAACCACAACGGCTGGCAACCAGCAAAGGCAGCCGTGCATCTGGCGATGGCGCTGGAGGGAGAAGCGCTCAAAGTTTTGGTCAACAAGCCCCTGGAAGAGTGCAGGGACCTCGAACAGCTGGTGGCGGCTCTCAGACAGCGATTTGGCAAGCCAGCCAGAAAGTAGACAGGCCGAGTCCACTGCAAAGTGCTGGTCGACACTGGCTCCACTATCACCATAGTTAAGCCCGGGGTCCTACCACAAACACAACGCCCGAGCACACCCATTTGGGAAACAACGACCGGGCGGCTCTCGACGGTGACAGGAGACAAAGCCGTGATGAAAGGTCAACTGGACATGGCCCAGCGGGTGTACCTGGCACGACTCCTCGCGGAAAATGCCGATTCGGCTGTGGCTGCACCAGCTCTCGCTGGACAAGCAATAGGCTGCCGAGGAAATTGTCTGTGAGATGGAAGTGGCCGGGGTGATTGAGCCGTCAGACAGTCCGTGGGCGGCCCCAGCCGTGCTGGTGAGGAAAAAAGACAGCAGCTGGAGGTTCTGCGTGGACTACTGATGCCTGAACCAGGTAACTACTAAGGACTCCTACCCTTTGCTGCAGATAGATGGCACGTTAGATGATGGGTGGGTCATGGTGGTTCACGTTGCTAGATCTCCGGAGCGGGTATTGGCAGGTTGAACTAGCCGCTGAAGCCAAGCCTAAGACCGCATTCACTATTGGGCACTGTCTATGGATGGAACGTTCACGGAGGAGGTACAAAACCTTCAAAAAGTGCTGGGGGCGATTCGAGTGGCAGGGCTAAAACTTAACCCCAAGAAGAAATGTATAAATTTTTCCGCCAGATGGTGGCTTTCTTGGGGCACATAATTAGCCGCGAGTGGGTAGCGACTGACCTGGAGAAGGTAGCGAAGGTGTGCGATTGGCCCACACTATGTAATGTAAAGGAGGTGCAGAGTTTCCTGGGGCTCGCCTCGTATTACAGGTGCTTTGTGCAGGGGTTTGCGGCGGTGGCGAGACCGCTGCATCGGGTGACAGAGAAGGGGAGAGTGTTTGACTGGATAGGGGAATGCGATGAGGCGTTCGGCAGGCTGCATGCAGCATTGATAGAGGTGCCAGGTCTGACGAGCCCATACCTCACCAAGAAATTTGTAATAGACACGGACGCGAGCGAGGGAGGTATCGGCACCGTGTTATCCCAGGTTACGGAGGAGGGCGAACGCGTGATCGCTTATTATAGCTGTGCTCTGAGCAGACCGGAGCACAACTATTGCGTGATGCAGAAAGAACTGCTCACGGTGGTGAAGAGCCTGCGGCATTGCAGGCCGTGCATAGGCAGACAACCCTTCGTACACTGGACAGACCACGCGTCATTGACGTGGCTGTTGAGCTATAAAAATCCGGAGGGCCAACTCGCGCGCTGGATAGAGGCATTACAGGAATACCACTTCGATGCGCAGCACTGACCGGGACGGCAGCACTGTAATGCAGACACACTGTCGCGCTGGCCGTGCGAAGTAGAGGCGTGCCGACACTGCGCGTGTGCTGAAGAAAGAGCACTGAGCGGCGAGTCACGGGGGTAGAAGTGGTCCAGCTGGACCAGGAGATAGACGAGGACAGGTTAAGGCACGCGTAGGAAAATGACCCTATCCTTGGGCGAGTGCGGGGTTGGCTCGTGGAGATGCGTCGTCCGGCGTGGGAGGAAATCACAGCTGCCGAACCCAAGCTAAAGGCTTACCGGTCACAGTGGGAGAGCCTAGCGTTAAAGCGGGGGCTCTGTTATAGGGGTTTGCAAAATCCGGATGGCAGGCGAGTATGGTGGCAGCTACTAGTGCCCCGTGGGTTGCGGCAGGAGGTCCTGCGGGCAGTCCACGATGCCACAGGGACGGGTCATTTCGGCGTCACATAAACCTTAGCTCGGCTGTGCGTGAAATTCTACTGGCCGGGACGACCCCATTACATCCTCAAAGTGACGGTTTGGTGGAGAGGTTTAACCACACCTTGGCTACCCAGCTGGCGATCCTGGTCACCGATCACCTGCAAGACTAGGACTGCCACTTACCACTGGTGCTGTGGGGTTACCGGACAGCCACGCAGGACAGCACCCAGTGCACCCCAGCCGCGCTTATGTTTGGCTGGGTATTGCGGACCCCAGTGGACTTGGCGTTTGGGCCACCCCAGAACCTGAACTCGTTGGATGGTCCACGCTTTGCCGCGAGAGAACCAAGGGGGGCCACTGCCAAACAAAAGCGCGGCTACGACCTGCGCAGTCGTGGCAGAAACTTCCAGAGCAGGGAGCGAGTCTGGGTTTACTGCCCCACCCGGAAAAAGGGGCGGAGTCCGAAATTAGACTCCCACTGGCGGGGGCCGGCTCGTGTGTTGCACCGAGTGGGTGAGGTGGTCTATAGGGTGCGAGTGGATGGACGCAGGAAAGCGATGGTCATCCCCAGGGACCGGTTGGTACCCTACCACCCAAAAGACATTGGGGAGACGGACACTGGGGAAATGGTCAGTGGGGTCCGGACAATGGAGTTGTGGACACTGTGACTGTGCCAGGACCTCCGAGGGGTCCAGGGAGGACCCAGAGACAGTGCCGGCCTCCTGCCCACCTTCAAGACTTTCAGGAGGTTGTTGTCGTGGCAGGAGGGCCACGTGAAACTGTGTGGGGTTTGGCAGGTGGATGGAGTGAATTAGAGGGTGATGGGCACAAGTGGCCATGACCATGGGAACTGGCGGGCTTTTTGGGGTGGTGTAAATAAGGGGAGGCACTTGGCACTTTGAAGGAGTAGGAGAGTAAAGCAGAGTGTGTGTGCTTTGTGTTTGGGAGACAAATAAAAGCTGTAAAATTGATCCATCCCGTCTGGTGTCACCTTTCTCTACCGCTTGTCACAATATTATAAAAATAATTATAAATAAGCCTTTAACTCTGAAATGTGTCATGAGGGTTAAAGATTAACTATCACAGTTTTTATATGTTAAAATGACATTTCAAATAATGCAGTGGTATGATGTAGATCTTACTCTTCTGGGGCCATTGTTTTTCAGCTCAAACACATCCATGGTGTAGTTGACTCTGCGCCCATAGTGGTCGAACTGGACATTTCCTGTTAATCCTTGGAGCCGGACCTGGTTTGTAGTGATAAACAAAGTAATTGCTTCTTATCCATCTGCTGCCTCTTGCAACCAAACTGTATTCCTCTGTTGCTTCTGCTCACTCTTAAATCATCTTCCAAGCTTTACACTCTTGTTCTTCTATTGTTCTCCTTCACTCTCTCTCACTTCTTTTTTTGTACTGTATGCTTTGCGCAGTCTGTCACACATGCTTTTATCCTTGTGTTCAAACCTTCCCCACCTATATAGAATGTTTTATTTTACTAGTACTGCATATCCCCTGCAGCCTAAGCCCCACACACCTTACACAGTATATCAATTTATTGTGCACTTACTCATTTCTCAGTTGTTAGATTGAGTATGTACATTCTGTTACTTGACCATACATGTATTTACTATGTCTAAAAATACTGGCTCCTAGTGCATATTCCGACTTTCATTCTGTGAGAAACTTAATCTCACTCATTTCATTAGATTTTTTGTATTCATAATCTATACACAGTTACTATATAGTTACTGAATGTAGCATATTGAAAAGAATAAACCACAAAACGCTAGTGGGGCAGCTGGTAGCCTAGAGGTCCGGATTCGATTCCCAAGACCATAAATGGAACCATATATATAATTTTACAATGAGGTGGTCATAATAGTCATTGTAGTCATATCATTGTTGTCATTAACTTACGTATCTGTGATATGGTAAACATGTAATAGGATTTTATGCTAATTTATGAAAAAAAAAACCATCACATGGCACCACATTATTGTGTTTTAAACCATACCCTCGAGACTTCCTAACCTGTTTAAGGGTCCGCTCCATATCTATGCCTTGGTTCCAGGGTGCCGCTGGGTTGGCCAGGCAGTCTCCAGCATTTCCCCTGCGGGAGATGTCCACCTTCTGCCTGCGCAGATTCCGGAAAGCTTCTGCCATCACCATCACACCATCGTATGTCAGAGCGGAGGTGTACTGCAGAGAGAGAAGGTCAGATAAAGGTCATATAAATACCAAGCATCCAATACAGTGCCTGCGCAAATGTGTTTTCTTTTATCCCCCTCCCCCATTCAAGCTTTGTACTTTGTTCTTTGTCAGTGTAATGTCACTGTGAAAGCACAAAGCTCACACACATATATAATTTTTTGTATGTATGGAATAAACAGAAGGAATTTTCAAAACATTTGGACACTTAACCCAATGAACAGCTTAAGATATGTGACAACATTTAGCCATAAAGTTACAAATTACATCATATTACCTGACTGGTATCTGGTATGATGATTGTATTTCTTGCAAATGTTAATGTAATTTTATGTGAATTTTATTTTGTTTTTATTATTAGGGGTCCAAGCACGAAGTGCGTAGGAACCCTATTGTCTTTCTCCTGATTTTTTTTTTTTAGGGGTCCAAGC
>JBBPDH010000022.1:5427370-5439061 GCA_037974565.1 Clupeocharax schoutedeni
CTTGCTCGTTCTCGAGGGCGCCCGGGATGCGGACCGCGCCTTCGCTTGGACCCCGTTAATAACTGCTTGCAGTTCTAATTATTATTATTATTATTATTATTATTATTATTATTATTATTTAATTATAGCATGATTGTAAATGCAATACAATTTTCTCAATAATTACAGTATCATCTAGAGCACTATCATTGTTCTGGACACAACTAAATTGTCCTGCAGGTTATTTCAATTGCATAAAATGTGCTAAGAGGACTTGTGCTACATTTTGCATTTTAAAAATGTGATTTAATATAAAGGAACTGGGTTCAAAACAGTGATTCCAAACATGACAGGGTATGATACGTGCACACCCACACACACACACACACACACACACACACACACACACACAAACACACACAGGCACACATGCACACACACACACTCTTATGACCAGCTGCCTCCCTCTGAGGCTTTAATGGTGTTCATCTCTCCAGGGCACAGGTCCCTGCCCCAGTCAGTGGTGTGCGGTGAGCAGCAGCCGCCCAGTAAAGCAACATCCCCTTAGGCCAGTCCAAAAGGATTTCCTTTACCACATCAGTCCCACAGCCTTCTTCACAGTGTCATCCTCATCAGACCCCAAGGGGACATGAAGTCACAGTGAAAAAGGATAGAATAGAGCAGCGCATTCCTCTGCTATACTAATGCAACATTAGAGATGAGGTTTTTAATGGGAAAATGTTTTAAATAAGCCCATAATAGCACATAGGCAACTCTGTAATACACAGTATAAAGCATTGCAAATGGGGCTTTAGGTAATGTGGTGTTCTAGCACACAGTATGGGCACCTGAGTTTCATTCATATGCTGGAAGTAGATTACAAATTCTTATTAGAACTGAAAAAAATTTGTTATTATGCGATTTATGTACATGGATATTGTAAGGCCTGGCGCGGAAACGGAGGTGAGCGACATGTAACCAACAAAGAACAATCCATTACTGAGCAACCTTCCAGGACTTTTAGCAGACCAATTAGGTGCAGATCTGCGTCACCTGAGTACTAGGTCTAGGACCTATATATAAACAAGACTGGATAGACTTCAGTCCAAAGTTTACTTGCCTGGTGTGAGACTACAAGCCTGTTTTTGCCTTATTCCGGTTTTTGTGATTCTGACCCTGTTTCTGCTTTTTCGACTTCTCTTTTTGCCTTGTGGACTTGGTACTGTTGTTTCTGTGGATTTTTGGTTTTGACCTTGCCCGTTTTTTGGTTTACCCTTTCTGGCCTGTGGACTTTATTAAAACTCATTTTGTATTATCCTATCTGCATTTGGATCCTTTGTTTATTAATCATTACAGATATCCAAGCTCATCTTTTTATTTACCTAAATATGGTCTTCAGGTCTCTTTTAGTACTGAAATTATCATTACAGTTAATTTACTGTTTGTTGCACTCTGTCATCTTTAGTATCTCTGTCACCTCTATGAACCTCTATGATATGTTAAATGTGTTATAAACAAATTAGATATCTATAAACAAAAGCACCATAACCTATATAGGATTGTTACCCTGTGTTAAAAATACCGTTATGGAGCAAAAACATAAGATTAGCCCATCCTAAATTGGAATAGTTAAGTTAGCACTGGTATGCTTTGAGACCCAAAATAGAGATATGGAGACATATGTCAGGGTCAGAGAGTTTACCTTGGGTGGGCTGTCAGAGCCAGGGTACTCGCGCTGGTCCAGCTTGTTCCAGCGCTGCAAGAGCTTAATCACCATGGGATTGCTGAAGTCCACTAGCTGAAAACCTGTCACATTCGCCCCGCCATGCATGAATCGCTCTAGATTGATGTCCTTAAAGCCCTGTTGGAACAAACAGAGAGAGCAGGAGATAGTGGATGAGCAAGAGAGAGAGAGAGAGAGAGAGAGAGAGGACCAGAGAAAAAGAAAGGGGATATCAGAGAGAGAGCACAGATCAGAAAGAGAGGGAGAAGGAGGATAAGAGAGAGAAAGAAAGAGTAGGAATGAGCGAGGGAGGAATTATTAAAGCTGGGTTGTGATGTGGATGATTCTGCAAAGACACATTCTCCTGCCTGGCCTATAAGCCAGTCCTGTGCAGAGGGGCACACACAGCCTGTTCTCTACTTTAAAACACTAGACTCCACAACTGACGTATCTTGCATAGGAAAATTGAGCAGATTAAGAAAGCCATGGATGGAGGTAGGGCCGAAAAGAGGAGTATGCAGGCAAAAAGACAGAGAGAGAAGAGGAAGACAGCGAGAGAAAGAAAGAAATAGAGAGAGAGAGAGAGAGAGAGAGAGAGAGAGAGAGAGAGAGAGAGAGAGAGAGAGAGAATATGGAGATGAGGATAGGCAAAGCAGACTAGCTGACAGGGAGAACAGGGTGATAAGAGAAAACAATTTCGCTCACCAAATTTGCCATGATGTAATGGTACCCTTTGACATGCTTGCCGACACTTACAATCTGCAGAGGTAAGCCAGACACACAGCGATGAGCAGAATCTGCAGTGCAAATACAGCTGTCAATGTTCAGATTGAAATAGCTGTGCCTCCACCCTGGGGAGACAGGGCTATAATGTGGTGCAGAATTCTCCTGTTTTTAATTATCAGTAATCAAAGAGTTTGCCTCTGCTTATAATGTTCTGTCACTGCAGGCTTATTAAGTAAATACTGTCTCATATCTCAGAAACATTTGACAGCATGGGAAATTATTCGAAAAGGCAATCTTGTGGAACTTTGTCACTGCAAATAACAAATGATGCTCTTATAGACTCAAGTCATTTCGTGTCATATTGTTTTTGCCTCTCTGTTCAGATATTTTTAGTTTTATAGATTTTTTTGAATGGCAACAACAATAAAATAAGGTGTGTTTGGCCATTACTGACTAAAATGTACACAGATCTGGGCCATGAAGCAATTAAAAAATCTGATATTGAGGATATGTAATTGATATATTCTTTGTTTTGACTTTAAAAACGACCACATTAGGTAGCGTGGTTTTTAATTGGTAGATAGGGAAAAAGATGTATACTCATTGTAAGTCACTTAACTAGCTAGACATTTACATTAGGAAATGCATTTGGTAATTATTGATACATATTAACTCTGAACAATTAAAAAAAATATATTGTGATGATAATTGGACATATCGCCCATAGTCCCTTGTGTCAGGAAAGATGTACCTGCTCTAGCATGTTGGTGAGTCTTTCTGGTTCCAGGTCTATAACAAATGTTTTCTCCTGTCTGCGGTCCAGGTCCTCTAGGAGCTGTCGGTAGCTGGCATCATTGAAGTTCTCCACACAGATTGCACTGACCTGCCAGCCATTCTGGCCTGCTTTCTCCATGATGGCCTGCAGGATGGAATATCCTATGGAACAGACGTCATAAGGTTTTACACACATAAGGACATATAGGCTGAATCTTAATTTGTTGAAATAGGATGTACAAATGCAATGTAGACACACAACAGTTTATTAGGCCAAACTAGGTAGACAAACAAACGTGCATACTCTCACATCACTTAGGTATTTACAAGGCTGTAGAAGGAGAGCTCCATTACCAGAGCTTTAATTCCAGCCCACCACACTGTTGCTTGTTCCAATAAGTCCAGGCTGATGTTAGATATGTTAATCTGTCTGCTCAAGAGAGGCACTAGCAGCCTCTGAGGACCACTTGACTCCAAGACGAGCAGATGTCCCTGTAAAACGGATCCTTATGGTCACAATCAGAATTTGGCAACAGGGAGTGCAAAAGCTTCCTCTTGCTCCCTTAATTAGTGGATTAACCTATGCTTAATCTGGCAACCCTGCAGTTTTGCCATTTGGGAGCCATGTCTGTTCACCCTTGCTCCTCTTTATTAGCCTAAATTCCCACATGGTGAAGCATTTGTGCCAGAGAATTTAATTCAGTGGCAACCAGTGATACTGTGTAAAGTAAAGAGCAGGCTAATAGGGTAGCAGAGGTTGGCATTTCCTGAAAGCACTCTTTTTATAAACTCCAAATTATTGGTGGATGGATCAGGTTTTCACCCAGCCTGACGTTCGAAAACACCCAGCCTGATGTGCACTTAGTTTAGACACTGCTTTATCGATTTTTGACCTGGCTCACCGGTACCCCCAAAATTCACCCAACTTGCATATCAGCCCGTGTTAACACTGTTGGCTAAAACTGCATCACTAGTTTGTTTAAGTGGACCATACACAATGCATTAGCAAGAAAAAAGGTCAGTATGTAGTTAATGCAGTTAAAAAGTAGTACTTCATGATGGATTGTCAGCATTTGGTGTAGTTTTGTGTTGCACCATATTACTACTCGAGTTTAATTGATTTATACAGCATTGTTATACTCAATATTTCAAAAATAATCTCTATTCATAATATTTGTGATTAATTATAACTTAGTCTTCACCATATGGCAACAGAGCATTGTTTATGACCACAGTTTGATTTGTGGTGGGGGTTGGGTGGTCATGTGTATTTGTGGCAAATGATTTTAAATGAAAGCGTGACTCCTGGTTCTGTTCAATTGCTTTGGCAGTCTTCTGCTATTACTAAGTAAAATTAAATGCAGAATGAGACCACGGAAAGTCACTGTAGACTGAGTAAGAAGTCTTGTAAATAAGACTATATTGCAAAAACACACTAAAGCTAGTGAGAACATTTTCAAGCAGCCTAAAATGCATACACCTTTTAGACCAACGTATATTTGCTGGTCAAAAATGCCAAAGATTATCATGTCAAGCATGTAAAATGCTAATAATGGTCACTTTGTGTAAAGACATTAATTTAGACAAATTCCCATTTTATTGAAGGAAATAACAGGGAAACTCCCAAGTTTAGTTACGTCTCTCTTAAGGGGTGGTCCCTTGTGAGGTTGGGTCATGTACATGTTTACTATCATTTTAACCATATACACAGTATGCAGTGAAATTAAATAATGTTCATCCAGGACCATGGTGAAGCACAAAGAACAAAAACAGCCAAAAAAACACCACAAGACTACACAAGTATGGGCAGGACAGCGCAGAAAACGGTACTAATTTTAGTTAATATGATATTACGATATAGTATAATTTTGCAAAACAGCAACAGCCAGTGGCAGCATAATTTGAAAAAATATGCAGTCTATACATAAGTGATTGGTATTCACTGGGGCAGTGGGGGAGCAGATTTTCTTTGTTAATAGCAGAACAGTTTAGAGTGTGTATGCAGTGTGATGAGGGAATGGGAGTTCATGTGTGTGTGTGTGTGTGTGTGTGTGTGTGTGTGTGTGTGATTTACAGTTGGTCAATTCTGATTTAGGAGTCTAATGGCCACTTGGAAGAAACTGTTCACCATCATCATGGTATGCCCAGATGCTGAAAAATCTTCTGATAGACAGAAGGAGGGCAAAGAGGTTGTTGAAGGGGTGTTGGGGTTAATTCAAAATGCTGGTGGCTTTGAAAATGCAACTTCTTTTTGTGTAAATGTCTGTAACTGAAGGGTGAGACACCCCGATAATCTTCATAGCGATCCTTACTATCCTCTGTAGAGTTTAATGTGGAACCATACCACACAAGGATGTTTCCCTTCATTCTTAGGAATGGAGCTGGTTTTGAAGGTCCACATGAGTTTCTCTGTGGTACTCTCCCCTGAAAAGTCATGTTTAGTAAGGAGTGATCATATTGTGTCCTCTTGAAGTAAACAACCATCTCTTTTTTGTCTATGTTCACAGACAGGTTGTTGAATTGGCACCAGTCCATTAGCCATTGCATCCCCTCTCTGAATATCAGCTTGTCCCAGTGATCAAACTCATCATAAGAAAACTTGATGTTGCTGTTACTGTGCATCAGTGGACTGTCATCGCTCATCGGTCATGATAACAATATGTATGCTCTATTCCCTGTACCTCAGAAAAGAAAAGTCGGAGCTGGGATTGCATCACTCCAGAAATCATTGTATTTTAGTACAAGTACAAGTTTTGGCCAGGTTATATATTTTCAGCCATGGTTAGCCATACTAGCTGATAACAACACAGTGGTGTTTTATGCACACAAAACCATAGCTATATGTCCACAGGTATATGTTGGACTGTACTGTGTGTATGACACATTTAATGTGAAACAAATAAGATATATCAAATTAAAATGAATCATGATGAAATTGATGATTTCAGGATTGGTCTACATAGCTACAGACTTGATTAAGAATCGCAATAGAATCTTAGACACCATAAAAAGCATACTGCGGTGTGCTCAGTGATGGAGCTTGTTAAAGCTGTCTCTTCCAGGGACAAATGACTCCAAACCATTGCCCCATAGGTGTGTGTGTATATAAGTGTCTAAACAGGTCTTACCCCGATCTGTGTCGTAGAGAAAGACAAAGCGGTTCCAGTCATAGTGGTCCAGAATGCTGAGCAGTGCCCCCCGTATGGAGGGTCTCAGCTGCAAAACAAACTGACTCTCACCCTCAATGGGGAAGCTGGGGGTAATGAGGGAGATGTGAAGTGCTCCACAGAATGACGTCAGTGTGTGTACGGAGCGCTTGTCATACAGGCCGAAAATGGCAAACACACCCCTTGAGTACTGGGAGCAGACTGGAGAAAAAATGAGAGAGAAAGAGAGAGAGAGAGAGAGAGAGAAAGAGAGAGGGAGTGAGTTAGCTATGTGTTTCATTAGACAACAGACCACAAGGGAGGAGGTACATCCATTCTACCACTTTATATACATTTGCATGTAAACCAGATTACTTTCCTCATGCAGAATTCATTTCATAACTCTCGAAAACTTTGGAAGAATCTCAGCATGACCTCAGCAATCTCTCAGCAAGAATCAATCAGCATGACCATTTACACACTGACCATTGAAACTGCTTGTTAAACACAACTACAGAATTCCTGTGGGACTTTTAAAGCCTACAAATAGCCAATAAAAATTATAAAATTGCACAATTACACAATTACACTTCCTACAGGCAGCTGGCAGCTGAGGTAACTTAGCTGAAATGGTGACAAAAAAAGCTAGAAGTTAATAATCATCCAAATCTCCCAAGCTGCATCCAGCTCTTCATTAAGGTGGCATGGATTTGTAAATGTGGCTTTAGATGTAATATGTACATATTTTTGTTATGGTGATGACCATATAAGGAATCTGATCTATCTGGCTGCCTGTGACAGTGAAGTTTGTGTTTCAGTGTTTCCATTGCTAACATATTTCTGTTTTGGCCTACTAAACAGCTAAACCTTCACAGAACCTTAAAATAAGGTTATGCTCTGCCATCTTCACTAACATTTACTGCCATTTCACCATTGACAAAACAAAAGAAAACTGCTTTCCACCATTCTCCCATCTAAAAAAAAATTTGCTTGCTACTATTTCCAGTTTGCTTGGCGTTAGACGGGGGTTGTGAGCAAATGTGTGCAGATGAAACATATTTCAGACCACAGATGCAGGATGGACAGGGCAAGCAAACACGTGCTTGCAGCTGAAATCTGTGTGGCTAAATTGATAATTGCTCAGCGTGAGAAATGCCATGAGTGGCATGTCACTCTCACGTTCAGTGTGAGACTTGAGAGCCCTGCCCTTTCATGAAACCATCCCGAAACCCAATTCCTCCACCCCTGATGCCAACAGAAATACCTGTTTTTTATGTTGGAGTAAATCATATTGTGTTTTAAAACACATTCACAAGTCTGTACCACTCTAATGAAGAGCTGTACTAGTTTGTACTAGTTGAGAAAAGTTTTGGAGATGGAATAATGAAGATGATTTGGGGGACTTTTGACTAGTTTTTGATAGTTACTTTAGCTTCACTAACATTAATCTGAAATAGAATGATTCGAACTTTTCTTGGCTGTTTGACTACATCTGGGGTAAGTGTTAAATTTCATGTTTTGCAGAACTATTTCTTTACAGTGCCTATTCCAACTTTGTTCTGTATTGTTATTTGTAACAGAAAATGATTTTTCAACCAAAAAAACTTTTAAGTGTAGTAAAAAATAATACTGTTTTTTAACAATATATAATATTGAGTGTAGCACTTTGATAAAAATCACTAAAGCTTGTACATGACAAATGTACTTTTAGATGCCATAAATCCTGTTCTTTTATTTATTTATCTGCCTCAGTCCAAGTCCACAACAGAGAGTGGCCTGAAGCTTAATTGTACAGTGGTGATGGAAAGCCTCGTGGCTTGGTGATTTTCACTTTCCTCTTTGTCCACCAAGCACAAGACAGTATCAGAGGTAGCAATGTGTGAACAATAGCTTGTTTTTCGCTTACTGCTCTACGTTTGGAAAATATTTTTAACATCAGGTAGCTATGTGGTATGGCTGTGTCCTAAATACACTTTGCTGAATATAGACCCAGCTGAAGTGTCCTTTTGTCTGTTTGCCTCCGTAATTGTCCAATGATGCTGATTGCTATGCATCTGAGTGTAATAGTATATTATTAGTGGGGTCTTACTGTGTTTTAAACACAGGTTCTTTGATCATGAATGTGCTGAGAAGGCTATAGCCATGACTGCGGAACACAGAAACCACATGTATCTCCTCAAGGAGGAGTACCATAGCACCTGGAGCCATGCAATCATTGCATGGACCCCTCAGAGCCAGCAGATCTTGACTGGAATCTTACCATACTGAATTTACTTACACCAATACAGTATTGTGCATTGGAATGATATGTCATGCTTCTTATACCTGCATATGTGACCTGATCTAGCAAAATGAGTTCCAGTGACCCAAAATTCAAAATTGAGGGGTTAGATTAGAAAATAAGTTTTAAAATGAATTCTTGGTCAAAGCTGTATCTTAAACGGTTGTAAAGTTACAGTCGTTTGAATTACGGTAGCACAGCACCATTTTCCAACTGAAAAACGAGAAAATGGCATTTAAATTTTTTGTCAGTTTTTAGTTGATATCTTTAACAATCCATAGCAAAGAGATGCACCCAGTATTCAACAACAAAATTTTACTACAGGTATTTAGATACTTAGAAAAGTACATTAAATCAGACTGAAGACACATCACTAGAGCCAAAATCTCATTGACTCCGTCTTGATTCAGTCTTGCTGGCAGCAGCAGAGAGCAAATTGGACACGTCCACTGGGTTTAAGCTTCAGCTATTTTACATTATTTTCACGACATTAATTTCATGACATTATACCAAAAATTTTGCTGGTTTAATTTAGACAAAATGTCTCTTTACAATTTAATCAACTCAAAATCTTTCAGCATTGTGATTTTGCGAATGACGTCATCAAGGTTCACGTAAACTGACATTTCCACGCTCATGCCTCGTTTGTCTCCTAGCGCGCAAACATTAAAGAATGAGCTGATGTAGAGCTACTTTTTTCCCTCAATTTAATGAAGGGTGGCACTGGGGCAGTAACTTAAAAACATGTCTGTACCTTTAATCAGTAAGGATGCTCGTAACTTTTTACAAGCCTGTTTGAATTTCTTGCTTCTGTTGAACACAAGTTACTTTAAGGGAAGCTGAAAACCTGTAACCACTGACTTTCATAGTAGTGTCATGGATAGCCAGTGGCAGGATAGAGCCACTGTCTTTTTGTTGCTTTGGGGTTATTCTGTTTTGTTTGTTCACGGTCTCACTATTGTGTGTGTGCAGGTCTTGTGTCTCTTATTTTGAAATGCTTGTAGTTCTGTTCTGGTCACATGTTCATGTCAGTCAGCTGTTTTCTGTTTGTGTCATCCTTGAGTTCCAGCTGTCTGTGTTTATGTTTTGATTTCTATGGGGTTAAAGCTCTGGTTCTGTTCGTGTGTTGCTGTCGGTCATTATCCTCAGCTATCCTCAATTCTCTGTTTATAGCCACAGTCTGATTTCTCGTTCAAGCTTTAGTAATGGCCACCGATCCCTGTTTATTTTGCTTGTATGCTCTTGAATAAAACCCACAGAATGTATCCTCATTCTTCAGCTTGTTTAATCCCAAGAGACAGTTCATAGTCGTGGGGGTTTAGCCTCCATGACCATTACAAGTAGGAAAAACAAATACTCTAACACAATTCATATATATTACCATTTTAGTTACTGTCCTAGTCACTTACCAGAATGTGCACTTTTTTATTTTTTATGAATGCCTCAAGACTAAGTTTTATATATCTTAATGTATTTTTATTTATTAGAATATTTAATTTTGTCAAATTAAATAATTTTTCTTGAAGCTCTTATGTTTAAACAAAGTTGGTCATGTAAATTTCTGTTAAGTATTTTACAAAATAATTCTTAAAAAAATATTTTTATTTTGCTATATGTCATACTGGGTTTTGTGCATTACTTGTTCCTGAATGGGGTTTTTTTCTTTTTTTTTTTTCTTCTTTTCATTTACAGCGATATTTTTTTTTTATTGTGCGATAAGAATCTCGCACTAATCGCAGCACTAATAAATATACAATATTTAAACATGAACTGATTCGCTGCCTGGGGTCCAGTGGCCCCCTTTCATTCAAATATGTTATAGCTTTATCCTCTGCTAATAAGACTAACAACCAACAACTTAAGTGTTTAGAATTATGTGGTATTGAAGAAATTTTTATATACCCTTAAAGTAAACCAATAAAAATTTGAAACCTAGCACTACCTGTTCAAGTCAAACAGAACTGCCGGAGCTGAGCTTCTTATCCATTCAAGAGAAGTGCTAGAGCACTATGCCTTGCAAACAGCCCTTTTCACACTGCAGTCATTCAATTTTACCCAATTTCCATAGTCAACACTATTTTGTTTGGTGCTGAATAGATTCTCTGTTTGTCATTTCAGCACGCTCATATTATTACCCACAACATGAAACCATTATAAGGAGAACTGAATTGTCTTGTTTACTACCCCTTTTCTTCTCTATTAAGTCTACATGTATTTCAATTTGCTTCTTTTCTTCCTCTTCTTTTATTTTCCCACAGAGTGCTCTTACATGGAAATCGTAGGCAGTGCCTGAGGATGTTGCTGAACTGAACTGACAGCTCTGAAATATATGTGCAAAGCACATTATCAGCATCAATGGGATGGAGAAAAATATTCCAATGCAAAGATATTATATCACAAAAAGCAGGCTTACTCTTTGAAGCGTCTGTGAGTGGAATGCAGTGTTGTCTGGCTGTAGGAGAAGTCCCTGCTGCCTTCATTACAGAGAATGCAGTGGCTGAGCTCAGTGACCTGGGCAGTGGTGGGTTTCACTGATGCAATTTCCTGCCTGCCTAGATGTCCTTATAGTTTTCAGTAGGGATGCACCGATACCGATACCGGTATTGGGTATGGGCCTCGATACCACATTTTCTAAAGTACTCGTACTTGTTAAAAGTCCCCCGATACCGGGGGCCGATACCACGGTCTGAGAAATGTCTATGTTTGAGCGGTGCGTAAGGGGAAATTGCCCAGAGAAGGCTCAAAATGTAGCGCATTTAACACAAGTAATTTAATCAAGCACCTAAATTCCCAACACGACAACGAATACAAAGAGTTTACCCACGCTTCTAAACCAACACAACCCATGCTGCAGCAAAATCATGTTGTAAGTGGCCACTAGTACAGCCATTAAGGGCTTGTCCATGTTACAGGGTTGGAAACCATAGTCTGTTATTCATGCTCCGGAGCTGTCATAAGCTGCCGGTGACACGGAGCAGAGATAGCAGAGTTGAGTAGCAACATAGCAGACACTGAGAAGAGCTCGCTCAGTTTATGTACTGCTGTGGAAATTTGAGGTATTT
>JBBPDH010000022.1:5519548-5538791 GCA_037974565.1 Clupeocharax schoutedeni
ATATTTTTAACATTCATTCATTAACATTATTCATAACATTCATTATTTATCTATTACACCTTTGCACTTGTACTGTTTTATTGTCTTGTATCATTCCAGACTTCAACATTTAAACTTAAAAGGCAATTACATCTCTGAGGTTCCTTATCTTGCGGAACCACAATCATCCTCAGTTCTTCAGCCAGAGGGCACCACAGAGGATTCCATGTGGACAAGATGTATGTTTACTGGAAATGAAAAATGAGTATTGGTTTGAAGAGACAATTCACTAGTTCACTTCTGTTTTCCATCAGATTTAGGCTCCTCTGATCCACAAGTGGACCAACAAGAGTTTTTAAACCAAGCAGCTGATGTATGCACACATATGTTCCTAAACTTTTCCTTTCAAGTTATAAAGAATATTTTTCAGTGTCAGTGGAATTTATACTTCTATCTCATACTTTTTTCTTTTGCTAGGAGGACAAGGGGGCTAGAATGTATTCGAAAGATTTCTGTCCACCTTTTTCACAGCTTCGATATCTAAATCTTGCCAGCAACAAGGTGTGTTTCTTACATGGTGTCAGCTGTAAAGACTGTACTGCAGGAGAAATTGTGATTTAAAAGCTGATACAATTGCTTGTTTCACTTTTCCCCAGATATCTGAGGAAGAGTCTTTGCTGGCTGTGGCTTTGTTTCCCATGATCAGTGAGTTGGTTATTCATTCAAACCCACTGACCACACAGGCGAGTGGTAAGCTAGATAACTTTTTAGAGAACACTGCTATACTTGTGGGCCTCAGTGTCAGCTTTGAATTTGTTGATAGGATTAATTTTATCATTACTGTTTTTTTTCTATCCTCTCTTTCTTTAGGTGACCCACCAGTATTGACCCATTTTCTTCAAGACAGATTGGGTATTAAGATAAGACACAAGAATATTAAAGATGCTGTGAAAACACGTGTCATGTTTCCAGTCAACCCCAAAAGAAAGGTACCACATTTTTTGCTGTCATTGCTTAATATTTATTGGGGTTTGTTTTACAAAAACACATTTTCTCCAAATTTCCTAAATCCCCAGTTTGGCAAAAACTATGGTGGACGAGCCTTCTATAAGTAATTAGTGGATCGCTCTGGAAACTTTAGCACTGTCGACAGCCATGCGATCTCCTGAAGACAAGCACTGGCAGTAGAATGCCACTTATACTGTGGTAGTTCACACAAGCATGGTTGCTAAGAGCTGAAATGGGAAAGTCATCTAGAAGCAATGTCGGCCTGATATTTGTTTGCTGGACGATTCATCGATTGGATTTCCATGAACAAGCAGCAGCGTGCAAGCTTAGAATCATTATGCACAATGCCAAGCACAACTGTAGTTGATACCAAGCATCAACAAGCATACCATTTGACTCTGAAGCAGTGGAGGTGTATTTTCTGACTTGACAGTTAGACGGTAACACACGATCCATCAAGTGTTGGCAATTGGCATGATTAAGAGCATCAAATTGATCTTTTGGATGTAATTTGGGTGTCCAAATACTTTCAAAAGAACAAAGCAAAATTGCAAAATGAACACACACTACATTTGAGTTGTTTGAATAAAATAATTGAAATTGAGATTTAAGAAATAATACTATCATGTTCTATTTAAACTGTAAGCTAGTTAAATTAATTGGTCCTGAATTAAGTTTGTTTTGTGATATCAAGAGTACTGATTATGTCCATGCTATGTGCCACTATGTGTTGTGTTGTTTGAACTGAAAGTGCCTCATTGTAAGTGATATCCTAATATTTTCCCATTTTATGAATGCAGATCAAAACGAAAATCCCAAAGGCACCAAGGGTTGCCCTGACCACTGCAAACCTGTGTGTTACAGAAAGTCCCTGTGCACAGACAGGTAATAAAAGCAATAGTTCTCTGCCATTGGAGTGCAGGTCGACTGATGAATTATTCCCCTGCTCCTCACAAACAAGCACTGAGGAGAGGGAGGAAGATGTTGCTGTAGCCAGCAGGTCTGAGCTTTTGGAAGATACAGTAATCCTCAATGAGTGCCAGAAGACTGAAGAACCATTCTTCGTAACAGAGGTAATTTCAGAGCCGTTTTTAATTATACACTCTTCAAAATAAACTTGTGCAAAAGGGTAATTTTTGTAAACAAGATCATGTGTTAAGATATATTTTTTTTAAATAACCCCAAGAACTGGATTTATACTAAATAAAGGTGTTAAAGATGTAAAAGCCAACAATGCTCTTACGGAACCTTTTTTTTCAAGAGTATAAAATGATCCTCTGACACCTGAACAGCAGGGCCTGTTGTTGTACAAGTATGAAACAGAATTTGAATTGGGCCTAAGCATTAAATATTTTAATTTAAATTTTCAGATTAATGACTTACATGGAAGTAAGGAAATGTTTGTAAGAGACACAAAAGATTGCCCAGAGAGGTTCAAAGGATATGAAGAATTGCTGGATGATAACTTGGACTTTGATATGCCGCAACCTATTGGTAAATGTTGGCATTAACAGAGATTTGCTGTTTAAAAATATTATTTTGATCTGTTTAAAAATGTGACTGTCTGTTGCTATATAATCAGGAATTCAGCACAGTGTGAAAGTTCTGGAGCACACACTTAAAAACCTTCTTGTGTACCGAGATTCTAAAGCAAATCTAGATAATCTTCAGACACCATGTAGAAAACAGCAAAAACAGGTAAGACCAAAAAAAATGTAATTGCAAGGTTTTGTTTTCCACCACTTTATTTTGTATGTGTATAAAATAACTCCCCACAATAACCCAGAAACTGCAAATACCTTCCGCCTTTTTTGTGACAATAAATTTTTCTCACAAGGGGACTCAGGGCAGGCTGTAGCCGACCTGGAAGCACTTCTTTCCAATTCCACACCATGGTTGAGCCCTTGCGCTCCAAGCATGATTTCTTTGCAGTGCAAGCACTCAAACACTTCAAACGCCGCAGTTCAGTAGATCTCCAGGAGAACTTTCCAGTGAGTGAAAGGTCCAGGAGACCTTTCCATTTGTATTTTTAGTCTGAGTAGATCAGGGGTTATTCCCTGAAAACCATTAAACTTACCATCTAGTCCAAATACTTTTGTCTAGCGACCTTCTAAGTTACATATCTCGGTGGGGAATACGGGTTTACCTTTACATTTTCTTAAAGGGTGATGCATTAAAATGAAATGAAAGTTTAAAATGAAATATTTGGGGTCATATTTAGGGTTTACACTATAAAAATAGCATTTTAGACTTTTTTTTTTTTACTATACGCGGGTGCTCTTGGAATGTAACCCCCGCAAAAATTGGGGGATTACTGTATATAGCTGCCATAAGTCTAGCTACAGACAAAATAGGTAAAAAAAGGTAATACTGGATAACCTGATTTGCTATAAAGCATCTGCCCTCCTCGTGACTAGGTTCAATAAAAAGCAGCTTACCAATTTACCATAATGTGTGCAGTGCTGCCCACGGTTTTGCAAATTAAAAACTAAATTCAGGGAACCTAATGAAGTGCCAGTTTGTTTAACCAGACCTAAGAAACTTTGTGATGCCTGAAAGCAAATTCACCTTTTACTTTCTTGTCCATTATAGTCTGCTTATTTGTGTTCCTGTCCTTAATACTGTCATGAATAACTTAGGCATTTTAAACATTTAACAGCAGCTTAAACATGAAGTAGAACAAAAGTTAGCTATGTACAAGTTTAAAGTTAACTAAGCATGTTTACACCGATCAGCAATGACAAGTAAACCACTGGAAGCTAAACTGAATAATATTATCTAATTACTGTATCACTTGTCAAGGGCTGGGATGTATTTGGCAGAATGTGAACAGTCGGTTCCTATACACATATAGATAAGATCGTTTAGTCTCACAAGTGTGAAATTTGCTTGGTCACGTCGGAAAGTGGACAGTACGAAGTTAGAAGCAGCAAAATGAAGAAGACAATTGAATAGAATAAGATACTAAATCACAGTACAAAAATCAAGTCTAAAATGTATATAAAATCTAGAAACATAAATATGGACATCTGTATTGTAAAAAAATATATACATATATGTATGTGTAAAGTGTAATTAAGACTAAATGTAGACTTGGGCAAGTTGTATGCATGTGCACGGTGAGTATATGTAGCCTATATAAATATACAGAGTGGATATATAAATAAAAATAAGAACACTGTAGATACACACACACACAATGACAGGATTGTGGATGCACAAGGCTTACTTTGCATGGGGAATGAAAGATAGCTCGTCTGGTCTAAATAAGTGAAGTTAAAGTGACCAAACCCACAGAAGAGCTGCTGTTATAAATTGCTTCATGCTGGCTATGATAGAAGGACATCAGAACACACAGTCCAATCCATCAGTGTCCTGCTGGGAAACCTTGTGTACTGTCATTCATGCCAATGTTGCGTTGTCATGTACCACTCAGCTAAACAGTGTTGCAGACATGCCTTTGTGGTAACAGTATTTTCTAATGTCATTGGCTTCTTTTGTCAATATAATGTTTTCCATCAAACTGCAAAAATTGTTCAGGAATGGTTTGAAGAACATGACAAAGATTTCAAGGTGTTCCCAATATTAGGTTTACCTGAGAAAGTCTTGTCCATGACTTCCTCATCCATGACTTCCTGTTTCACAAAGGTATAAATTGCTTTAATGATGTTTGAGCATGGAGAAAATTGGGCTATTGAACTATTGAAAAGAAACAAAATAGTTGAAAATGTTGACTTGTGCCATGATGAGTCAGAGATCTTTTGGACCTATTTAGACAGCTGGTTTTAATGTTATCACTGACTGATGTATTACAGTGCCCAATTAATTACTGATGGAAAATAAATTTTTCCTCCACCTCACAAGTATGCCCAATATCAATAGACTGTGGCTGGTACACATTTTTCAACTTGCAGCAGTGCATAGAAACATATACTGAACTTCACTAGTGTGAAGGTACATTACTCCGCGCCAAAGGAGGCCTCTCCAGACATGGGCCTTATATAATTACTAGTGCTGAGCCGTTAACGGCGTTAACGTGCTGCGTAAACATGAGACTCTTATCACGCGATAAAAAAAATATCTCCGTTAATCTATTCACAAAGTTGGGTTGTGAGCTGGGTCTATACTACACAAGCTATGATTACTTTCACCTTGATACTTTAGCGCGGATTTACTCTCTCTCTCTGTCTGTCTGTATCTCTCTCTCTCTCTTTCTCTTTCTCTCTCTGGTTCGTGACTTTTCTGGATCACGCCCGTTTCAAACCTGTCTCGCTTTCTCTGTCACTCTCTCGTCGCACGCTCTCTCTGTGCCTCTCTCTCTGTCTCTCTCTCTCTCTCTCTCGTTCGTGACTTTTCCGGAGCGCACGGATCATCTCACTCTCTCTCGCTCTCTCTGTCTCTCTCTCTCGCTTTCTCTGTCTCTCGTTTGTGCAGTCATCTCTCTCTCTCTCTCTCTCTCTTTCTGTATCACTCTATTTCTCTTTCTCTCTGTCTCTCTCTTGCTCTCTCTTACTCTCATACTCCGTCTCTCTGTTGTTCATGACTTTTCCGTATTTAAACCTCAGGTTAATATTTATATTTTCTTTAAGGGTAATGTATTTAACTGAGTTCCAAATGAAATTAAAGTGATCTGGGAGAACATTTGGAGGCATCTTTATGGTTTACACTATAAAAACAGGCATTGGGATCTTTTTTTTTTTGGGTGGGGGGCATTTTAATCTAGATTAATCTCAAGATTACAATTAGATTAATCTAGATTTAAAAAATAATCCATGCCCACCTCTAATTATTACTAATATTATATTGTTGTTTTGAGTTTGTTCTGATGGGGACAATTTCTTCCAGGTAAAGAATCTTCCTCCTTTAAAACCATGTAAATCAAAAGGAGAAAAAATGAAAGAAATCCTAACTGAAGTGAAGGAGAGAAAAACAAATGAAATCCCCTTAGGTAAGCTACAGCATGTCTCTCAGCATTTTCATTCAGGTCATAAAGCATAGTGCGATATGAAAATGAACACATTTAACAGGCAACTGGTAAAAATGGGCTTCACAAATCTGCATTTGTGAAAATAAGATGTAAAAAACATTAAAGTAGACTAAAAAGTAGACTACAAAACACTATTTTTTTAACAAAATCACATGACATTGTAGACACCCCTAGAAATTATTACAAATGAAACTGAATCCTGCTGAGAAGAGAATGTGTGTGTATTTTTGCCTACATGCACAGTGAGGAACTTGTGGGGCTGATTTTCCTCCAGAGACCCAGTAATATTGTTAGAATACATGGCATTGTTGACTCCATGGACTACCAATAGATTTTAAATGAATATCTGCCAGGAAAGCTGTAAACTATATTGTCATCAATCATTATATAAGATTAATCATTTGCATGGTGGCAAATGGAGGTTACACAACACAGAAGATTTAAATGTGACAAAAATGTTGACGTCTGTTGTGTTATTAAAATGTATGTCTTGGTGAAAGTTTGTTTTGTGTTCAAAAAATACTTTAATGAAAAATTCTTCATCATATTATCATTGGAAAATTAAGTTAATTAACAACAAAGACACATTTTGTGACCTTTTTAAGTGCTGTGTCTTTATTTTATCCTAATTCTATTTTGAATCAGTACACTTAATGCGTTTGTCCTTTACTAATGAGCAGAATGTTTCATAATACACAAATTAGAATGCCCTTTAATCCCATCACTTACAAGAACACTAGTTAGTGTGGTAGATAAAGTTGCACACATGACACGCGGTTTTATTCTTTACTTATACAGTAACACATTAGAACACTGCTTATCAGTGTGTCTTTAATGTGGTTGTTATGCCTTTTTCTATCCAGAGAATGTCCTCGGAGGCAAAGACATTTGCAGGAATGAATATGAAGAGGCACTCAATTTACTAAAAGATATGAAGAAGAAATACAAGATGGTCCAACTAAAAGCAGTGGAACAGGCAGCAGAAATTGAGAGCATCCGTCATTAAAATGGAACATAAAAGAAGCAAAAACATAATGAGGGATTGGTAAATATTTTGTAAAGGGGGTATTTGACTAACACTCATATCCAGAGCATGCTTGCAGAAACGTTGTGTGCAGGTGCTTCAGTTTTCAGCCTTTTGCATTGTTGGTAACATTTAGAGAGAAAAAATATTTACAATTTTCAATATTTAAATTGAACGGATTTATTTTTTGTTATTTGCAAATTGTATTTAATTGTATTTCAGAAAATTCACTGCAGACCTGCCTTTTGTGTGCTGAAATTCCTTTTTGTGGTTTGATTACTTATCTGGTTGTATTTTATTCAGCCTGTATTAAGTTAATGTGGTGTTTATCAACAGAGATCTTATATCCCTTTGTTACTCACTGGAGCATGTTTTGAGTGAAGTCAAATGGGGATGATACCTGTTCTTAATGGGAAAATAGTGTTTTGTTTTGTATTAGAAATATAGTTGCTTTATTTACATTATTTTTGTCTTTTATGTCTCTTCTGATGGTATGATAGTAACACTTATTCTGTAGTCCAAAGATGACACGTTTTGGTAAGCTTGTTACTTTTAAACAATTAGTCCAATAGGCAGGAGTATAACCTTCCACCAACAAACATCAAGAAGATAATGCTGGCAGTTGTTAAAAATGACCAAATAAAACTGAATGGATTAAACATATTAGATGGCAATCTGCATTTTTTTTAAAGCAGGGTGGAAAGCACTATTATAAGCAGGGTGAAAAGCACTATTAAAATAATTCTGAGCAGTATTTAAGATATTTAAACCGTTTCTGTAGAACTTGTGCTCCCCTGTTGAATTCAGTGTTTTAAGTCTCCTTAAAACATATGGGGTGTGTTGGGGAAACATGGGGAAAACTCAAAAGGGGGTAGAATAGCCTACACGGCTAAAAATATACTGAGCTGTCTTTACAATATTGTAGAATTTTCCAAAGACCTTTAACTGTTTTAGAGCTAGAGCCTGTAGGAGGCGCTTTGGGTGAATCCCATCCGCTTTATGGAGGCTTTCACGCAGCTCGAGCAGTTGCTGTCGCAGTTAGGAAGGGGAGAGAGGAGAGAAGTTGCTCCGGACGATCTTTGGGTCGAGGAGAGAAGAATGTCACACCTGAAGCACCTTTTCATTTTAGCTACCGTGCGCTGGTTCGTTGGAGGGCAGACTGAAAATGTGCAAAGCAAGAAAAGTAAGTGACAGGGGATTGGTTACATGTAGAGGTGTTACTGATGAACTGGGTCTCAACGTGGTCTTGCTATGTCAGTTTTTCTCGGACAGTTTCTTTGCTCCGCTGTGCCGGAGGAGGGATAAGTTATGAAGCTGCTGTACGCAAATCCCGTTGGTTGGGGTTGCATTAATACCACTTCACGGGTGAATGTCTGTCAGTTGTGTGTTCTTGTCCTTTGTTGATCTTGTTTGAGGGAGTCGCGGATAGATGAACACGGTGGTTCCTCGCTCTGCTGTGACACTATATCGGTGGCTGCTGAGTGGGGCGGACTGGAGCTGAGTGATTTAATATTTCAGGCTCAGTCTTTTCTTTTTTTTTGAATTCTTGTGTGCAGTGGCTGCTGTATTTTGCACGTTCAAGGAGAAGACCTACAGCCCTGGGGATAGTTGGCATCCCTATCTGGAGCCTTTTGGATTCATGTTCTGCATGCGCTGTGCTTGCACTGAAGTATGTACCATGTTCACTTCCAGCTTAATGGATTAATTTATGATTTCGTAGAGGACTATCATGTGTGTGTGTGTGTGTGTGTGTGTGTGTGTGTGAGAGAGAGAGAGAGAGAGAGGGAGAGACTTCTGCCTGTCTGCCCTTGTGTCTGTGGCCATAACATCTGCTCTCAAACATGTCAACCCTGTAACCCTTCAAAGTCTGGTCATGTGAAATGTAACACCATCAAGTGTCCGGTTCTGAGATGCGAGAATCCAGTGACTGACTCTCAGCAGTGCTGTCCACATTGTGCAGGTAAACCCATGCATCTCAAGTTCCATCCTTTAAAGCTTTTTCTAACCAGCCTCAGAGATTGTGCTATTTAATATTTTGCTGAGAACCTTATGCTGCCACATGGAGCGCACAAACTGTCAGGAAACTATCAGGATTTTTTTAGGATTTGTTCAAATGCCTGAAATCATCCCTGTCACACTGCTACTTTTATTTGACAGCTTGTGCCCAGCTGTCACCAAACTTCTCTTTTCCATGTACCAGCCACAACAACTTAACCCCATTTACACTACAGCCCACTTTACCAGGACCGGGAACACATTCTCCTTTTTGCTGTACTAGTACACCTTTTTTTTATCAGGAATTGGAAAAGACACATCAGAAATAAATGAGTGCAAACCAGAAATTTAGAGGCCCAGAGCCTAGCAACAGGTGCATGCCCTACTCCTCACCCTTAAAGCTTAAAATATCTCAGCTTGTTTACTTTGATTGTTTTGGGTGATATGACAAGATGTTTGCATCGCATACATGATATGCATCGCAATATTTTTGAGCTTTAATAAGTCAAATCGTGTCCAAACCTGTGTGAATGAGTACAGCAATTTGTGTTCATTTTAATTATTTACATGGTTTACATATTTGTTACAATCAAATTTCAGTTTAGTGCACTGTCCTAAATCCCATTAAATAGTAATGCTCTCTTTGTAATGAAGTTGGTCAGGTAAAGTATACTCATAATGTTTTCCAAGATAATGTGATGTAACATGTAATAATGATAAAATGTTGCCATATTCTTATTTCCATGTAATAAATCTTATAATGGTATAATCCTGGAAATGTATGGGATTCAAATACCTCCTCATTAATAACTCACATTCCTCACTCCTGTAGTTTAAGTACAGCTTAAACCAGTTTGCACTGATTTCCCTGGAATTATCGAATAATAAGAGTTAGAATTTAATATGCCTGCCATTTTTAAAGGTTAAAATGGACACGCAAATCCTTATAAAACTATAATAATCACTGTGCTCTAACAATAACACATAATAATGCAATAATATAACATAATAAGATAATAACAACCATTATAATAAACTTAGTTTCTTTCTTATTATTATTATTTGTTTCACAAAATATGTATCTTTTTCTGACATTCAGTCTGCCTACTACAAGTCATTGTAATCTGTAGTCTGTTATTATCATCTAAAGATGAGCACAGAACTCCTGCTGGGTTGAGGGCTCCCATTAAAACCTGTCGATACAACGGAACAGTATATCAAACAGGGGAAACCTTTGCCAAAGACGACCTCTTTCCATCCCGACAGTCCAATCAGTGTGTAATGTGCACATGCTCTGTGAGTCATCACATATTTTTACTCTGACTTTTTTCTCTCACATTCTTGACATGTTTCCAAGTGGACATTATTCATAGTGGGGTATAATTTTTCATATAATGTCCTATATTTTTTATAACATGTCCTTCATTTCGTTTTTGTCTTTAAGAATGGGAATATTTTCTGTGCACTGAAAACCTGTCAGCCCATCACATGCTCTTCACCTGTGTCTGTTCCAGATACTTGCTGCCTGGTTTGCAAAGGTGATAAGTTAACACTTTTTTTAACTTGTTACATTTGGATCTGACAGTAGTGTTATAGTTTGAAATGGGGGACAGATATGATGTATATGAATTTGTCTGCATGTGCATTCATTTCTAATTTTTCATGATTATTCAAATTCCACAAAGTTGTGGTTTTGAATTTTAAATAGATTTGGAGTAGTAATATGATTATTGTTTCCATTAAATGACCAGAGGGTCCTGCTGACATCAATTCAGCATCATATGGGGATGGAGGACAGCAACTGAACAGAGGAGTGGTATGCATTTTTGTCATTTGCTGAATTCAGCTAGATGAGAGAGATGAGCACCTGCTTTAGAAGCATTTGCTATTAAAGTGCACTTTGTTTGATGGGTTTCAATCTTTTAGTGCACAACTTATCACCCATCTTCTAACCTGTTAGATCTGCGGAAAGAGGCCAAAAGTGGAAAAGGGCCATCACAGGACTACCACTGACTATTATTTGGGTAGTGGACAATTCTCAGCTCAGCAATCATATCAACATAGAAGCACTATGTTAGTCAATTTTCTGCTGTCACAAGCTCGATCTTAGGTCCCACTGTAATATATGGGTCTATCCAATCACACAGCCTTTGTTTCTTTCATGTTAAACCCAAGAGGCATTCGTTGGATCAGTGCGCAGGAGAACAATTGAAGGGCCGAGCTGTGCGGGCTACTCCGTCCACTCTGAGAACCTCTCTTAGAGGCCTCAACTTACACACACTGCATCTGAAAGGAGCTGCTGAAACCACAGTAAAGATTCTCCTACAGCGCAAACATCAGAGAGGTAATCTCCACATGAGGACTGGCTAAATTTATTGATATTAAATTATTACACATTATAATGAGGTAGTGTTCAATAACATAGATTTATGTTGTTTCAGACATATCTAGAACATTCTAACAGTGGGGAAGAAAGAATTCAAAATAAGATTTTCTGACCATATTATGAATCATAGCACTGACCAAATGCATGTCTCTATAAAGAGATTGAGCATGGGCTCCAATGTGGTGCATATGTGTCAGGTTTCACCCAATTGGTGGGAAAAACGTCAAAATAAACATAAGAATAAGGTTAAGACAACACAAAAAAGACTACTGTTACTTTTCAAATTATATTGTATGGCCTTTGACTCACAGTTATTTGTCTAAGCTTGCGTGTACAGTGGGAAGACCTACTCCCATGGTGACGTTTGGCACCCTGTGCTGGGCAAAGTACTGGAGTGCATCTTATGCACCTGCAGAGATGGCCTTCAGGAGTGCAGACGCATCACATGCCCCAGCCAGTACCCTTGCAAACATCCCATGAAGATAGAGGGAAAATGCTGTAAGATCTGCCCAGGTAGCATGATGCAACTTTAAGGCAGTGATGGTAAATAAAATAGATCCCTGTGTATTTTAAGTGTTAACAAAGCATGTCTATCTGTCCTGACAGAGATTAAATCTGAGAGCAACAGAACAGAGTGTTATTTAGGACAGGACAGTAACAGTCTCCTGGTGTATAAAGTTGAACCTTCATCTGCTGCTCACATGGAAGACACTGTGCGAACGATCGCTATTGAGAGACAAGGAGTCACAGAGATTGAGGTGCAAGTATGGAAAACCGTGGAAGGTAATGTGCATACAATTCTACCCTTGTTGATGCACTGAAATTCATTTGAGTATCCTAAGTTCTTTCAGCCAGCCTTTAAATTTATATAAACAATGTCCATACAAAATTCATGATCAATGGCCAAAATATGAACATTCATTTAGTTAATAATGACTAACATTTTTTAACTTCTTTAATGCAGACTAACACTGGTTTTAATCAGATGTTTAGTCTGATATTAATCATAAGCTTTTGTGTTTCTAGGGGTACTGCATTTGATGGAGACAGGAGATGTTCAAAAAAAGGACCTAATAGAGCATCCCGAAAATTACGTTCTGCTCACGACGTTAGATGAGGGTGAGTTTACTCATCAGTTCCTCCCTGTTTTGAATAGTGTAGTGTAGAGTTGTTGAATTTAATTTTTTACTGAGAAAAATAATTTAATTTGATTAAAGATTTTGTTAATAAACAATGTTAAATAACAAAATTATTTTTAACAATGTATATATATTTTTTATATAATTTGAAGTCACCAACTGGACTTCATGCTGTGTTGCTGTGTTGGACCTACAAAAAAAGTCTAAAATACCTTAAAATATCACTTTGGCAATAAGGGTCAGTGTTTCCCTGTGTGTCCTGAAAACTAAACAATGAGATATGAGCTGTTGCTCTGACAGTGCCAATAAGCAGCTGTATGTTATGAATGTGCAGGAAAAGTAGAAGACAACATACAATTCAAGGAATAAGCAGTGTTTGAATATAAATGGACATAGAGCACCTGCAGATCAGGGTCATATGAGTAGAACAAAGGAAATTGAACAGCCTTGCATATAATGTGAAGAAATGCTGTGATTTCCTTCTTACTCACTGATTGTCTTTGGCCGGCTGGCTTGTCATAGAATCATCACTGTCTGTGTTCTTGATGTAATGCATTGTTTCCCAAGACTTTCATTTCTTTAAACAATCACAATATTCTGCATATTCTTATGGCAGATTCTTGGAGAAAGTTCAAAGAGGAGGAAGACAAGGAGAGAGATGTCAACAGGAGCAGGACCTGTGAAGATGGCATT
This sequence comes from Clupeocharax schoutedeni, assembly GCA_037974565.1. Classification (NCBI taxonomy): domain Eukaryota; kingdom Metazoa; phylum Chordata; class Actinopteri; order Characiformes; family Alestidae; genus Clupeocharax; species Clupeocharax schoutedeni. Next base: position 5,532,760 of record JBBPDH010000022.1, read on the forward strand.
AAGGAGGTAGTGAAGTACTTAAACCCTGAGCGGCTGGACACGCTTTGTGCTTCTTAGTCTGTGCCCCCTCTGTTCTGAATCTGTGTATCATCCCAGTCTCTAACATCTATTTTATTATCAGATAAAGAAAAAACAATGTTCACATACAATGTGCTTTAGTACAAAAACACATGCAGGCAGAAGATAGTTCCCTTATGATTAAGAGATTGTTCCCTTATTTTTAGGAGTCAATTCAGTACAGTTTTGGCATCTCTTGTTGGCATCTCTTGGCATAATTGAGAGGGAAAGTAAACTCATACAAATGTCTTGGATCTAGGTGTGTCAGATGTGTATTAGAGCTGTGAAACAAGAAAAGATTGGAAGTATTTCTCTTTATTAAATGATAACTCATGTATGTGATTGTAACATGCAGCCACTGTATTTGTACATTATGTAAGAGGAAAAAAAAATATGGTAAAACAGACAGCTTATTGGCCAGAATACTTTTATAAAGTTGATGTAGGCCACATTTTTATCACTGTCATTAGCCATACACTTATTAAATATATATCATGGAAAATTAACTATTTATTGTAAATGCAGAGTAACAAACATAATTTTGACTCAAATGAAATGCTTGTCTGTCTCCTCTTTATGTGCACGGGTTTGGTATTTGAATGTGAGGTAAGTATCCACATAAGAATACTATTGTCGGTTTTATGGACAGGGATCCTGGTCCTTAATGATTTTCTATGGAGATTTTCCAAGTAAAAGTGTAGCACACTAGGCTTAAACCCTGGTGTGTAGATATCTGCTCATTCTATGTTTCTTCTGAAATCAAGGGCATTAAGAGGGTCAGAAGGTTTGTCCCCTCTATGGTACTGAAAATGCTTACATATTGGAACATTGTTGTGAGAATAGTATTGTATTCAGCAAGAGGATGCTGGATGGAGCTGCATCGCTTCAGAGAGAGTGCAGTTCCACTACTCCACAGGCCAATGCTGTGGGGTTTTGTATCTCTCTAGCCAACACTTGGCACTGGGCAAGGGTGACCTTAGGTTCATGTGTGGCTAAAGCGTCCTATTTTGTTGCCTGTGCTTTTCTATGATGGATGCAACATGAAATAGATGAATTCACAGATAAGGGATTTTTGAAGGGGTACCAAAGACTAAAATAGTAGATGCATCAAACTAAAGTAAAATTTGAGAACTTGTCACCAAAAGCACACATTCTTGTACAATCTATTCTCTCTGGATAACGAATTAGTGACTGCATTTTTGGTTTGCTTTTTGGCTCTCACTTACTTTACCTAATATTTGGGATTATGCTGCTGTGTTATAGTTTGTTTTCTCAAGTGTTATGAAGGCCAAACAAGGTAGATCTAACAATTTTATATAAACATGGGTTGGAATTTCTTGCTAGCTAGAAAAGCTGCATCAAAACATCTGTGGTATATTTTATGATTTATTGACCATTATTCTTCAAAACTCTAGTATTCATCCACCCCATTTACTCTCAACAAATAAAGTGATTTTGTGGTACAAATTATCAGCCAAAGCATTCACCACCTGTTGTAACACATCACGGTATGTAACTTCTGTTGCTTTGCCATTAGTTACTCTGAGGATTGTTGGTTAATGGTGATATCGTTCCACAGCCAAACTGAGTTGCAGGGGGAACAGGCCTGTGAACTGCTTGTCAGCAGTCTTGTTCAGGTCACCAGGTGGAGGATAATCCACTTTTGTTCGGCAGCCATGCTTATCACAGTAAACTGTGCCTGGCCACCGTTCACAGATTGGAGAAGTTCAGAGAGTTGTGACTAATATCCCCTCTCTTCTGTCTGAACCCCAAAAGCCCACTTTCCCTCCCTTCTCCACCACAATGAGTCATTGTGTTGGCCTCACACATAGTGCCAGACAGTGCTGCTCATCTCTCACTGAAGGCCTGACAAAATATTTTGAAACAGAAGCCCCTCAGTTGCAGACCTTAATAGTCACACAATGAAGCTGTGAATTATTTCCGCTGGCTGTTGGATCTGACAGTTTCTGGCAATTTGTTCTCTTTGAGTGGCTCAAAGGGAGACAAAGAGATTTTACTCGGTGCTCCTATTTTATTCTATGTATGTGTGTGAGTCTATAACATAATTGTTTCACATATTATTTTAGAATGTACTAGGCAAAAATGGTATACTTTGCCTAGGTTTACACCTTGATGGCTAAACATATAGGAATGTTAGATGAGATGTTATGTTACATTTGTTCTGATTAAGTTTGGAATATTCTGGCTTCCTGGAAAGTTGAACACAAACTCCATTTTAAACATTGCCATCTTTGGCATCTACATGGTCCCTTCATTGTTGGATGGAGGTTTTAAATTCCCTCTAAATAGCATTTGGCCAATTCTGCTATGCATGCCTAGTCTTGGCTCTGGCAATTTGAACAGCTGGGGGCAGTCATTGGGTATAAATCAAGTGGAGGGGTCAGTTCTCTGTATGTGTGTGCCCACTCAGCCTTGCTGCCCATTGTTACAGGCCGTGCTAAAACCTTAAATCTTCATAGAGAGAGAGATGTATCACCTTAATGTTACAGTGTGCATATGCCCTAGAGGAAAGAAAATGTTCCATGTTTTAAGATGTTATAATGGAAATTAAGTTATTATTCTAGGTAACACATTATGCTTTTTCAAGTTATTAGAAACAGTTATTAGTTATTAAAAACAATTATTTAAGGATTAGTAAAAGAAGCAACTAGGTCTGAATGAGAGATTTCCATTTTTGTGCTGTAGAGCACTGTGTCGGGTTAAGGCAGGTGGACAGACTGTGAATGAATATGCAAAATCTCGGGGCCCTTAGCTGCTGCACTCCATGGACTCTCACAGATTCACAGCCGTTGAGGAACTGAAGCATTGCAAATCAATTGGACGGCCTTCTGATTCAAAGGGAGCCAAACTGGGTTAAGGTAATTAACTCTGATAGATGTGTTTGCTTTCATAGCTGATTAAGGTGTTCAAGTAACCCCTGAATTAACGCGCCATCAAAATACTTCCGAAATCTTTTAAGGATGCTGTTTTTTTTTTACACCTTCTCCCCCTGCTTAATTAACTTGGCCTCGATCATTTCTGCCAATGACCAGAACTATGCCAAGGATCTACGGACAACGCTGAGACGCCTGTCATAAACACTTCAGTCATCTGTGTGCTTTTGAGGTTCTGTTTGAGGTTCACACAGGAAAAGCACTCAAAGTTAATAAAGGGGCAGATGGAAGGCACTAGCACATTTAGCTAGCTATATTAGACCAGTTTGTTTAGGCTTCTCCTTACCTCTTTATAAAGCTAACAGAATAGCTTTATGCAGTGTCAGTTGTTCTGCCAGCATGAAAGTAAACTCCAAAATGCTGAACATTAGTGACTCCAGCATACTGAAGTGAGTGAAAGCAGATTTCTTAGCCTTTGGCATGAAAAACAGGGTAATCAGCCCACAATTTCCACACATATGTCATATCAAAATGATTATGATGAATGGCTATCCCATGCCAAGTTAAATTATGTGACACATTGATGAATGAGAGGTGAAGTGCTTGCGGTGCAATCAGGAACATGCATGTACGCCATCTAATAATATATTAAATAGTGTAAAAGCTAAACTTTTCTGATCCAAAACAGTAAAGTACAACCTTCTCAATCGCCTGATTGCAAAGATCATTCCAGATGTGCAGATTCAGACCCACACACACACCCCAAAATAGTCCCTGAGACAACACTCCCAGAAAGTTGTAATGTATGCTGCCTCATTTCCAGCCATGTCTTGCATATTTTCCAATTTGGACAGAGAGAAATCTTTCACCAGCCAACTACAATTATATCACTCAGTCAAAAGACCATGATCAAAATCTGTTTTCAATTAATACACACTGATTTACATTACTTCGTACACAGAATGAAGGGAATTATTGAAATAAATCAGTACTGAAAGCAGAGTTGGTGTTTGATGTTTTTTTGATGTTTTTTTTTTTTACCGTAAATCTACAAAGCATAGCTTCCAAACAAAAACAAGACTTTTGGAGCAGCTGAAGGGTATTCATTTGCCCTCAGGTAGCACCTGATCAGCCAAAGCCAGAATAAAGTTTTAGAGATCTGAAGCCTTCAGCAGAATATAAAAGAATAGAGAAAATGGCTAAGAATAAAACAACACTTTTATTTAGAATAGTATAAACATGCATCATACAAATGTTATAATGTGAAACATATCTCAATAACTAAGCATTCGATGGTCTATAAATGTGGGTGTAGGTGTTTTTGTTTAGCACTGGAGAAATTGTTGACAAAACAGAGTTATGTATTCTTACTTGGCTGAGAACACACTGAAGTTACAGTATACAGCCAAAAGTGTTGTGGACATATAATCATCATTAATATAAGGGGCTACTCTCGTCTGGGCAGGCTTTTTCCACGGTGTTGAAGTGTGTCTGGTTAAATGAGTGCCCATTGAATCAAAAGAGCATTTTTGAGGTCAGACACTGTTATTGGTCGAGAAGACCTGACTTGTAATTGGGTCAGGGTTATGTGCAGGCCACTGGATTTCCTCCACATGTCTTTTTGGACCTAGCTTTGTGAGTAAACTAAGGTGTCTAGCCCAAACTTTGAAAAACAGCTTCAGACCATTTGGTAGGCAGCATTCTCGTGGGATCTGCCAAACCCAGATTTGTCCATCATACTGCCAGAGTGTGAAGCGTGATTCATTACTCCAGAGAACACATTTCCACTGCTCCAGGGTCCAGTGGCAGCATGCTTTACACCACTCCAGCCCTAACTTGGCATTGTATGTAGTGATCCAGTGCAGTGTTCTTGTGCTGATATTGCTTCCAGTGGCATTCTGGAGATCTGTGGTAGATGTTGCAACAGAAGCCTCATTTTACATGCTTCAGCACTCTGTAACTTCACTTTGTGAGTTTGGTTTGTCAGTAAACTTGTTCATTCAAAAATAGTTTATGGTGCATTTTTTTAAGTACTGCTGCGATAATAAGTATGACTAAAAACTCCAGTGTCCATAATCTTGTGTTGGGAAGTATCGCATTATGGGGAAAGCCGGCTGGTGGTGTGTGTTTGGGAATGAGCATGTGAGAGCATGCTGTTTCAGAATTCCATTAAAGAGTTTATTAGGACCAGTTAAAGTTGTCATAGCGAGTTCTTGAGAACTGCTATATGAGCAAAAGTGTAAGAACATTTGGTCTGCAAAAGTTTTAAACGAATTAGCTTTTTAACAACAGTGTTTTTTTAAGAAATGGTAAGACTTTATTTGTCCCACAAGTGAGAAATTTCTTTTGTCTTTAACACTGTTGTCTGTAACAATATATTTAAGACTGTAACACAGCTCAAGTAAAGAAATTACATCTAATATGAAAACAAGGCTACCTGCCATTGCAGGACCTTCAGGTTTTATCTAGTTATAAAAAAAAACAAGTTACCCTCAGAGTCCAGAGCATTATAGCAGGGAACCAACTCCATATGAAAGCCTATCTATCCCAATGCAGTGTCATTAAAGTCCCTGTTGGTGTAATGGTCAGCAAAACTAATGGGACTCCTGACCCCCGCGAAAACCAGCCGAGACCTAGAGCTGCGTTACACCACACACTCAAAAGCCCAACAAAGCAATGAAATTTAAAAACAAAAGAATAAATAAAAACAGATGTTAACATGTGGTTAAATAATTGTCTATGTTAAATAATGTGTTAATGTGATAATACATACATACACACACACACACACACACACAGTACTGTGCAAAAGTCCAAGGCACCTGAGAAAATGATGCTTAAAAGCTGTTTACTACTGGGCAATACTGTTATATCAGTGTTAAACACTAACATTAGAACAAATACAAACAACATTAATACAGTAAATGGTGGTTTTCTGTGTGGCAAAGTGTTCACTTAACGATTTTTAGACCTCTTTCCTCATGGAAGGATTTTCTGAAAGGCTTTTGGAAACAGCTTATGGTAGAGAAATGAACATTCATTTCACAGGCAACAGCTCTGGTAGACATTCCTGCAGTCAGT
>JBBPDH010000022.1:5538891-5549197 GCA_037974565.1 Clupeocharax schoutedeni
TCACTTACACAGATTTAGACAGATCTGTGAACAATATTTGAGAGTAATGAGTCTTTTGTGTATGTAGAAAATGTTTTTTTGATATTTGAGCTCATGAAAAATGGGAGCAGAAAGAAGTATTGCATTTATATTTTTGTCTATTATTATTACATGATGCTTAATAACCCTAAAATAAATAAAATAAGTACCAAAAATAAAAATGTCTAAAATACAACCATTCAAATAGACAATATAAACCCTATCTACCCTTTGAAGTTCTATCTGAAAACCATGAAAATCAATCAGCTTTCAGTTTTAGAGGTTTAAAGGATCTTCTATGTGGGCAAAGCTTCTTAAAGATTGATAGACGAGTGTTTATTCTGCTAGAGCGGGATAATTTCATCCAGGAAAAAGAGACAAACTTGCATTTTAGCACAATCTGAAGTTCTAAGACAATTTCATATTTAATGGCTTTACAGACTGCCCAAGGCCAGTATGAATTTAATATTGTGGATTCACTTAATATATTTGGAAAATGCCTATTGATTTATTCCACCTGGGCCGAAAAATGCATTCCATAGCTGTGCAGCTGTGCAAGAGGAATATAATTGAAATCGTACGCTGGGCAAAACCACTGAATGTAAAAGAGAGGGATAAGGAAATTCTGACTTTTTATTCCCCTTTCCAGAAGTAATCACTCTAAATAAACAACACAGTTATGGTTTCAAGAAAATATGCTTAGTCATACTTGCATTGTCAAATGTCCTATTTTGATTTGTGTGACCCTACGTGACAAAGGAGCTGTAACAGGTTTCTTGTTAGCATTAAAGTGTTCTTAATCAGCTTTTTATCAATAAGTATGAACCTGCCATCTCAATTCACAGGAAACTGGGTCTGTTTATATTAATTTTAGTCTTATCTCCTTGTTCTGATTTTTACTGTGTTGGTTTTATTAATTTGAGAACAGGAGATTTTGACCTGAACCCATTCACTAGAAAGTACACCTTTGAAGATGAACCAGGAAACAGTTAATCATATTCCTATACTGCAATGCCAAGTCGAGAGCACTTTGAAGTAGCTTGGCTTATTTTTCCAAAGATAGCCATGCAATCGAGCTAGAGATTTGCTCAGACACAGAGGCACCTGGTTTTTTAAACAACACAATGATAGGCAATCCAGAACAAGTACCTTACACATGCTGCCACTTGATGCAGCAGGGGAGGCCTGTTGAGGGTAAAGCTTATGGATAAACAAATGAACAGGGCAGTAGTGTACAGCTCACAGTCCTATATAAAAACAGATATAACATTATTACAGTTAATCATGTTTGTAAGTGGAGAGAAGGGGGGTGGGGTCACCATTTCACATACCCAAAAACAAAAGCCTGTATTTGTTTTGTAACTACATAAAGTTAATTCTTCAGTATCTGCTCAAAGACAAAACCCTGACTAAACACGAGTCAAGTTTAGGGACCTCTTGGGAGTGGGGGTGGCGGTGTTGTGGGGAAAAAAGTGGTTTGGCACAAAAAGCTCAATTTCATGTCTGTGGCAACAGATCAGAGGCTTCGCCCACGTTGCACATGCATTTCTAAAGACATGCCAGCCGAGCAGTCAGTTTTGTTTTAATGAATCAAAATCTCCAAAATCAGGCCAACCACTGTGCCAGACACTGATGTCATGTACATTTATAAAAGGGAAAACACTCACCCTTCGCAAATACAGGAATTGCAAGAACACAAAAAGCATGTCTTCTGAAGTGATTATATTCTGTTCCCCTGTCACCCCCCCCACCCCCCAAAAAGAAAAACTACTTCTGAAAGCATTTACATATGGCAGTTAGTGAGTCACAAATGCTTAGAATAACTGGCAGATACCACGAGAGCATAACAGTTATAATGACAAGTATAAGAGGTATTACAAAGTGAACTTTATTATTCTTGTTCAATGAAAGCATCGTTCCAGAAGAAAACATTCTGAAGGATGATGTATAAAAATTCAGAGATCGTCCTCAACAGCATTCCAACATCTTTGACCCTTTTGCCAGGTTTTTACTACCAAAGATCAAAATTCAGTATGAGTAGACTCCTGACAAGCATTACAGGGACATCTACTGGTGGTGTGCTGTATTGAAGTGCACTGCATATAAGTGCACAAAGAGGTCTACTGGAGAAATGTTGCTTCCAGAGAGATTTCATCTAAAATGAAAGAGGCATTATGTGATTATGTTCATTGCCTTTTGACGTGGACTGAAGTTTGTATCTATGCAGTAACAGCAAAATTTTGGTAAGTTCATTTCTTTTGAAAGAATCCCATGATAGATGCCTGTTTAGTGGCTTTATTTCCAGCAGCAGGAGCTTCCTTCTGACTTTTCTCTTTTAGCTTTTTCTCCTCTTTCTTTCCAAGCAAATGCTTGACTGTGCCTGAATCCTGATAAGGCGGACAGGTGGTCTTGAAGTCATCTTCACTCTCTGAGTATGATTCGGTCTCATAGCCTTTCTCGGTGACTAGAATAAAAAAGAATATATATATGGTTTGATACATTTTTTTTTTTTTTTACTTTTTTGCACTTATTTTATTTAAATAAATTTAGTTGGTAAGATTTTCAAATGTAAATTTAACCATTTATTCACAGAACCATTTATCAACATTTGCTCACATAATATTGATGGCCTTTTGATTAATCTGACTGCAATGTAGTAATACTTAAATAGCATCCTACAGTAAACTACAGTAAATTGTCTCAAAGATACTGATATAAAAAACTCCAGAAATGCCCATCATTTTACCATAGTTTACTTTTAAAGCATTTCTGATTTATTTAGGGATTCTTTTGAAGAACACTGAGAAGCTGACATCAGGCGCTGCATCATATTAGATAAGCCGTCACTTAGTGCTTTGGGTCCAAGCTGGTCAAATAAAACCCCCAAAAAACAAATCTCTTAGAGGTCTCAATCCCAGAGAGATATAGCATAACAGGAGAGGTCTTGTTGTGTTTACTCTTAGTAATCTTGCCCAAAAAAATATATATATACATGGTGTATTAGCAATACTGGACAAGACTGCGTGTTTATCCATGTTAGAGATTATTACAGTGATACATTTTTTTATTAAAAAAAGCCAAAAATGTTGTGTGTCTTTGCAGCAATTTCCTTTGGGATCAATGATGTTTTCTGATTCTGAAGACCCTTACAGAGCAGTTGTGGTTTCGGTACATAGCAGATTTTCCACGTGATGGTTACTAAGGCAATCAGACACTAGAACGGAATGAATCCCCACTGCTCAGCGCCACACATAAACTGGAACATAAACGACCAGCAAGAGGACGAGGGGAAGTGGCGCATGAGGCCCGGACATCACAGTCATCTGTACTTAGAGGTGGGAAGTTTGAAAGTAGCCAATCTGAGAACGGCATTTATTTCTCCTTGCCGTTTCTTCCCTGTGACGCTGCAGTCCAGAATTTCCCAGATGAAGCGTCTCAGTGTTCTTCTGTTTTTCATTTTGTTCTAGAGGCTGCACTTGCCAGTGTACTTTTTAACAGTTGTGCTTGTTAAGTGTCTTGACAATTTTATACAATAAAATGATCCCTACCCATACAGCCGTCATCATCAACAAATGTGCGGGCCTTCAAAACCCGTCTCCTCTTCCTTCTGCCTTCTGAAATCTGGAAGATTAAACAAAACAAGAAAAAAAAATCAGAACAGAAATTGTACTAAATTTATAAATAGCTAACAAAATTTGGCTTCTTAATATCACACAGCATGTGAAATTTGATTTGTGAAATCTCACTTCATGTGAAACAGGTTCTTTCTTCACTTTTTCAGGGCTTGAATTCTGCACCTCTGATGCAGGTGGTGAATCTGGAATTACTAAAAATAAATAAATTAATTAATAAATTAAAAAAAAAGAATCAAAGTTGCCAAATAACTTGTTTGCATAGAGCACACAATTTAAATATATTAGTTGGCTGTCTTTTCCTACAGGGTAACCATTTGTTCATGTTTTAATTTCAGGATGCACACAGTTTTAACAGCTCTTATCTGTACAGGATCATAAAAGCCACATTATTTCTCTTACCCTCATCATCACTACTGTCAGGCTGAGGCTTCTTTATTCTCCTTCTCTTCTTCTTCTGACCATCCACTCTCTCCTCTTCACTGTCAGAATGCTCAAGACGCTTTGTTTTACTTTATTTGAATTTTTTAATGAATATTTATTAGAAGTTGGTCATACTACCCGCTGTAATTACACTCACATATTTGAAAAGATGCCAGAACAACAGTTACACAGAGAACAATAAGCAATGAAGTGCATTGCACTAATTTGCAATTAAATTGTAAATTAAAGAAAAAATTATATATAATCCCAGAAACACCTGACCAACAATGAGGAATGAACTCTAGGGCAAAAGAATATGGTATCTAATGTTAGATTTTGCTTTTTTGCTCAGTTACTACCATGTCACTTCAGTTTCCTCAGGGATCAATAAAGTTTTCTTGTTTCAATTAAGATCAATCTTTTAATGCAATGGGATAATGTTACTAAAATTCTTCAAATTCAAAATACTTCTAAGCTAAGAAATGCACAAGATCTGATTATTGTAATGCCCTGCTGTCAGCAGACAGACAAACTATTGAGGACTTAATTTAGTAACAGCTAATAACACTTATTTGCAACAGTCACTAAAAATAACTCATACTTATTGTTATATTCTTATACTTATTGTTGTATAATAATTGTTTACCTCCATAAGCAAAAAGGGAACATGGATTAGGGATGTTGCATAGAGCTCAGAGTACAGAGTGCAACAAAGTATTAATGTCCGTAGTTGTCATGTCTAGATATCCCCACCTTACCTTACACTTGTTTATATTTCTAAGTAAACAGTAGGGGGATAAAGTGTATAAAAGTGAGGTAGAGATATGTATCAGAAGTTGCTGAATACTCTTTACTGTATAACACTTTCTAAAACAGTTCATTGCCTAGAAGTTTTCACATTCACTACATTTATCCTGCTGACAGACTTACAAAAGAAGCAGCCGGAGTGACATACAGTTACATATTATTCACAAAGTCCCGATGATCTTTAATGAAACATCCAAAGTGAATAATATAAGTCTTACTGTCGTGTGTCTTTGGATTCCTCCCTCGTTGCTGTAACCTCTTTCGGCAATTCCTCTTTTATGTCCTGGTTCTGTTTGGGTGACGACTGAGATGACTTGGTGATCACTACAGATGATGGCAGAGCTCCCTCTGTCTCCTCCTTTATGTTTTTGTCTGGCTTGTCACTGGTTACTTTTTCTTTATTAAATCAAAAACATGTTCAGTGTAAACACAAGAATTGGGTGTCCACCTTTCAAAAATTTATCAAGAAGAATACTCACTTTCTGCTATTTTTCCAAAAAAGTTGTTAATGGCTTTAGCTTTGGAATATATCTTAGTTTTAGGTTCTTCAGACTGAAACATAAAAGGGTAATAGGCACAAAATCAGCTCTGTATTGCAGACAGTAGCTTTTATATTGGTAATTGGGTAATCTGATAAAACATTTAAAAAATTAATCAAAGCTGGCTGACTGGGCATAGCTGGAGCGTGAAATAGCAGTCATGCTTATCAGTTTAGCTGATGGTATCAATCACATGAATGAGATGTGTCGTTACCAAATTAATTCAAATACAATGGAAAATTAACTTTCCATATGTTCAGTACACTAACACCTATGAAAAATTTCAAATTCACTTTTGTCTAGGTTGGCAGGGACCAGATTAGTCTCCATAAACAGCTGATCTAAACCCTATTTCATTTAACTTAAGAGCTAAAATGTTCCCCTCTTTGGAGAACATTCAGACGGCAGCATCTGCTTTATAAAGATTTATGAATACCCTTTGCAGTCTAAAAACTAATGACAAAGTGGATTCATTGAGAATGTAAATATTAATCAGTTGATCAACTATAATTTGGGGTCTGTGACTTATATAACTGCTTAAAGCTCATTTCACTTTGTCGTGTCTGGTTGTTTGGACTCCTAGTGACTGCACTTACAACATTAAATACTACCACACCAGCAAGCCCCATATTTTTGTTGGTTGTAATGTTCAGTGCAAACATGAGAGTTTGACAATTTGGTAAAAGATCCAAAATAGCAGAACTAATAAAGGGTGGAACAACCCTTTTTGGTGGGGCGTTTGGGTGGTGACACCCCAAAAGCCTGACATGACTGGTCCACAGGACAAATAAGTTTCAGAAATGCTGCCCTAAGGCCCTAGTTGAGATGCCACACAAAAGCACACACACATCATTTTCATCTTTTTGCACCATGAACTGAATGGCTTGCAATCACCGCCCATTTCATTTAGCCAAGCCCATCTTCATTTATTCTTTACTGTTTTGTCAATGTCCGACACATCTGTGCCATCCTTTCACAGAAGTGCGTCCATGCTGGCAAAATCGAAAGCAAATTGACACGCATGTGTGATACAAATCAAAGGGCCCATGTACTGTAAAGCATGGTTTTACAGACTATTTACATAGCCACATTTAGAAATAGCCAGAAGTCATTGTAAAGCAGGCTGAATACTGCAAACTGTTGCTTATAAAGACTGATGCTCCAATATATATGGTATTTTTCCCCAAGATCCCAACCCAAAATACAGGTAATTCAGAGCAGCTTCCCATTACCTTTTCTCTGTTAACAACAACAAAACAGACACCAGATCTGCTGTTATTTATTTTTAATGAAGCATAAGCGCTCTCAGCACAGCACAGTGCATCATGAATCTTGATCTTCAGAGTTTTGGCTTTTTTCTATGCAAGCAATGTTTTTTCTCTACCGTTTTAGCTACTATTAGTGAATCAGACACTTCGCCCTCCAATCATAAATACATTCAATTTCTTCCACACCCACTGTGGGAGTTCAAAGGATGTTTAATGCTTATTTATACTTGCACATGTTTGGATAATGTAGGATGTATGGTTTTGTAACAAATAAAGGAAGAAAATACTACTGTGCTTATGTTAAACACATTCTAGTTGGGCTAAATGCTTAGTGTAAATTTTATCCAGAACAATAAACTAATTATTCAAGTAAAATCTCAACACAATCCTCAAACAAGAGTAAAGTGCCTGAATATACAGTACAGGCATGAACATTACTTTCTCTTTAGCTTACTAATGTAAGCACGTATGTATGCATGTATGTATAAATACCATATGAACTACGTACTTACAATCAGTAATAATGCAAATACATACAGTGAAGAGCTGTCAGAGGATATAAAAGATCTAAAGTGAACGGAAGTAAGTTGAACATAAGCTCCCAGACCCCGTTTCCCTGGCTCTCTCTATTAACCTTTAGTGCACTCAGTTGATGGAAATTCATCATAGCGACAGAAAACTTTAATCCACGATTAAGTTCAAGTCTTTATCCATATATTGCATTTCTTTTAAAATGCTCATTAAAATACACTTACTGGAGATGCATCCTCTTTCTGTTCTGTTTTCACCTCCTTGCTGATATCTTCACCTTTAGGTGCTGCTTTGTTAGAAAACATGCCCATGATGCCCTTAGGCTGTTTAACAGGTTTGGTACCGGTTTTACTGGCCTCCTTGTCCAGCAGAGTGGTCAGAACCGCTTCATGAGCTTTCTGAAGCTCTGCTGTGGACAGTGGTGCAGCAGCTGCACAGCGAATAGCACTGTACCTGGGAACAGGGAAATTCATTATTATGAAAGTTGCCTGATGGAATTAATGTGTTGGGAAAACTTTACTTTCATGCTATGCAAGTACTCAGTCTCTAACGAGGTACAGGCTATGTTCTAAATGGAGTTAACAACCTTAATTCTCATTCTTTCCGTCTTTACCTTCCATTTTCTGTGATAAAGTTTTCACACCCACCACCGCCACAACTCTTCAATGTTCCCTGAGCCCTAAACCTGTACATCACAGTGAGCTCTGGTCTTGTAGCATAAAGTAGAAGTGCCCCAGAACACTCTACACTCCCAGTCATACGGCCTTTCATTCTACAACCATATGTTGAAGATGCGGTCTAAATTAGTAAACTATAACTCTTATAACAAGCACAGAAGCACTGCTTTGGAATCACGTACTTGTTGCAGTTTTTCAGATTCTCCTTCACAGCATCATAGTCTGTACTGTAGAGGGGACCACTGTCCTTCAGCTCAGCTTTTTGGACACTGTACACATGCACGCTTACAGTCTTTTCCAGCTTGGATTTTGTGTCTAGATAGATTGGAGAGGCAAATGCAAAGAGACCAACTATGTTAATCTAGTCTGACACCAACATATTTTCAGCACACATCTGCTTTGCCATTGTAGACTTCTGAGAAAATAAAATAATCATACCCTCCAGCTGATCTTCACGCACCACTGACACCTTATGACACTAAAAGGAATGACCAAATGTCATCAGGTAATGTAAGCATGGCAAAATTCGCAGTTATTCTTATTCTTGAAAAATGTGTTATTTACAATCTGTTTCACAATCATGAATAACATCTTATTCTGATTCATGACAGTCTGAGACTCCATGCTTACCATACTGCCATTCGCAAGAGACTTCCCAGATACAAGGTAGGTGGCATGCAACGTAGCATCAGACCGCTCCTTGCGTCTCTGCTCTAAGTAGTGATAAAGCATTCTGCAACAAATCAACAGCAATGTTTGCAGACCTCAAACAAATTATTGAAAATAAATTAACATATTATTGTCAAAGAATTACTGTTTAGCAGTGTTCACATGGACCCCAAGAGTCAGACTGAGCCACTTGTAGGTGACCTGTTGAGGCAGAAATCAGCGCAATCAATTTGCTGTCTATTAAAATGCATGGTGATAATTGTTAAATTTCAGTAGGATTAACAGCTTTATTTTTCCTCTTATAAAAGGTTTTTAAAAAACTAGATTTTTTCCACTAAGATATCTCAGCGTGTGGCTCAATCCAGATCACTCCAAAGCACTCAAAAAACCGTCAGTGATCACTTTGTTAAAAAAGGTTGATAAGCAGTTGTCATTCAGCCAGTAATGCTTAGCACATGGTCCTGGAGCACCCTCAGTACTTCTCTGTTGGTTTGCCAAAGTATCCTGCTTGATCTTCTTGGTTTTGGTGTCTTTGATCACAGCTGCTCAAGGTAAGCTGATTGAATATTAACCAGTTGAGGTTGAATGAAATCATGTGTTCAACTGATGTTCAGACCAAGCTGAGTATGAGGGACCTACTTTTCCCCACCTCAAGTGGGGAAATATATATATAGGCACAGTGCATTTTTAAATGCACACATTTAACAATGATTGGCAACTCTGGGAAAAATAGATGGAAAGGGAAAAACTAAATGCGGGCATGAAAGCTAGTACCTATATGAAGAGGAAAACACAAACGAACAGTTGTAAATGTAGACCTTTAAAATACATCAGCTGAGCAACTTAATTAGACACTAATTTAATGTTACAATCCTACAACCCCAAGCCTGAAGGTCTAGAGAGACTCCCGGGTGTCTCCAGTGCACTCTCGACTAAACCGCTCGGAGCTGAAAACTGGAGCTATAAACGAAGCAAATAACTATTATACGACCTGAAACCAAGGCCAGATTGGACAACAACTTACTACTTTATTCTGATCGTTGATGTATTCATCTATGTTGTCTAAGTAGAGCTCATCCATGCCGATGGAAGTTGAAACCCACTGTACTTTCTCTGTGAAACGCGGGAACTTTATTTACTTCCGTTCACGTGTGGAGACCAGTGGCGTGGCGCGTTCAATTTCTAAAACGTTTTCGAGGCTACGTTCAACATCAGGCCTGATGTCTCTATCCCATCACAAATCAAGGTCTGTTCATTAAAAGCATTTAGAATGCAGCACAGCACAGCACACACACACACACACACACACACACACACACACACACACACACACACACACACAGAGACACTTCCTTTACTGTAGTATATGCATATAACAGCACATTACAGCATTCAATCAGTCTATTGTAAAGTGACGGCTTTAAATATCTAGTTAAAACTAGGCCCCGTAGTGACTGTGGCTGCCTGATCTGAGTACAGTGCTTCTCTGGGTAACTCTCAACTTAGTGATGTTACTCACACGCCAACCAAAAATGTGAAAAGCATGTCACATGAAAAAAGGTTTCCCCCACAACCAAAGATGTGGTCACTGCAGAAAGGTGCACTCTCAAAGCAATTATTGTTGCATATGCATATATCAGGAGATGTTGGTCCAGAGCAGTTCGGACTAGTGTTGTCAAAAGACCCGGTACTTCGGTACCAAGTACGGTACTAAAAAAATAAAATGTTACGGTACCAGGTTT
>JBBPDH010000022.1:5624521-5636848 GCA_037974565.1 Clupeocharax schoutedeni
TTTCAACTTGAAAAGACGCTCTGAGCTGCAGAAAAAGGCGGTGGCGTTAAAAAAAAGCACTCGGGACTTTTTGAGAGAAAAAAAGCGGTTAACTCCATAGGGTTATGATGTAAAACAGCCGCTGGCAGTTTGGGAAAAAAAGAGTTTAGTTTTTATCCGATTAATCGGGGGAAAAAATAATTGCCCAACTAATCGAGAATCAAAATAATCGTTAGTTGCAGCCCTAATGTATTCTATAATACACGAGAAAGGTGAGACAAAAGCCAGCAGGTACGACGCCAGCTACAAAAAATACAATAAGCAATAAACTGTACCATAGCCATCTTTGTTTCGCTAATGAAAACATAAATAGAGCAATGACAGGGTCGAAAAAAATTAATTGAGAAGAATTTTCTCTCATGAGCCAAGAAAGGGGAAATGGATAATTAAAACATTGAAACAAGGTCTCTTGAAAAATGTTAAGACTTTTTAATACTTTTCAAGCATCCACTTGGACCCTGTTAAAAAGAATTTAAAACTGTATGTCCATAAAATGTTCTTATCAAAGACTTCTCAAAGCAGTAAAAAAAGCTTTGTAACAAAGCACATTTTTATTCATTTTATTCCCCACAATCAAGTGAGCTTTTAATCATTAATTTTTCCTGATGAACACACATTTTTGTTATATATACAGTAACCCCTTACTTTTACGCGGATCAGCAGTCGCGGGTTCAGTTTAATGCAGAATATTTCCATATAAAATTCCTTATAAATATAGAAAGTGCGTCTTGAAATGGTAAAATACCATTACACTTAGAGGTGCTAATGCAATTTCTTCTGGGATCAATAGTTTTCTGATTTATTTCGCCTTGCTGCTGCCGTTTTAATCATCTGTGTCCCATGTGGATCGCCTCAATGTTGCTCTTATTTTTCACTTTGGTCGTTGCGAAGCCCTACATTTATTATTTTTTTTTACTATTAATTAAATTAAAAGAGGCAAAGACCAGTTCATCTTTACAATTTAAAATGAAATTACAGTGTTCTAGGGCTTATTTATGGTTTAGACTATAAAAATAGGCATTGTAGGCATTTGTTTTACCAAAACAATATGGTTTTAAACCATGCGGGTGCGCTTGGAACGTAACTCCAGCAAAAAGCGGGGGGTTACTATAATACAAAGTCAAACATTGATAAATTGTAAGTTGGTATATGTACAGAAAGAAATGAACGTGTCCATGCATTGTTTTACCCCTCATTGTGTTTGTGTACAGGCAAGTAGATGGACTAAAAAGAATACTGAATAAGATCTCAGTTTGTTCCTTTCACATCTGAAAAGGTTATTTTCTTTACAGAATATTAGTTTATTCTCAGAACATTAACTCAAGTGCACCACTTCAATAAACTGTGCAACAGACATACCCGTTGGAGATGGAGAAGGTCTTGAAATGTAATTTTGTGCTCCTGAAGAGTCTGCCCTTCGCCCTCTCTCCTCTGACCTCCTGCTTCTATCCTCCATCCTCTCTCTGGACCCTGAGCGAGCCCTTACCCCGATTCGAGTTAGGCTGCGCTCCCTGGAGGCTGACCGGTGAAATTCTCCCTCACCCCTGGACCCACTTCGGCCTGACAGAACTGGAGTAATCCTACTGCAAATACAAGGAGGGAAAGTTGCTAAGAACTCAAATTCCACAATAAAGAGAGAGAGAAGACAACTAATGAACCTATATACCCTCTGCGCAGCAAGGCTAACTCAGTAGTCAGACTCTTCACACGTATCCGAAGAGCTCGTTCTGAGGCCCGAAGTTCCTCCAACTATTAAGAAAAGGAAATTGGAATAGGTGTGATATAACTGATAACTAGTAATAATGTGATAAGGATTTACGCAGTGATTCAAGGATTTGTTTTCCAGCAGTAGAAATCGAAATTCAAATTGTAACTGCAATTTGATCATTGTATAGCTCAATTACAGTAAACCCTTGCTTAATCGCAGTTCAGCAGTCGTGACTTTAGTCTCTCGGATTTTTTCTGAGAAGCAAACAAATAGTTGTTTATCCTTCACATGTTTTGGTGCTTGTCACATCAGAATGAACCTGATGTGCCTCCTGACACCTGAACAGAATGAACCTCCGCAGTTCAGCACCACACCCAAACAACCAACCAGTACGAAGACGAGGTTGCGTGGTGCATGAGGCTCAGACATCACAGTTAGCTGTACTCCGAGGTGGGAGGTTTGAAAGTGGGAGGTTTTATATTATTTATCTTTGCTGGTATTTGATGGACCCTAAATTGCCCATAGGTATGAATGTGTGCGTGAATGGTTGTCTGTCCCTATATGTGGCCCTGCGACGTGCTGGCGACTGTCCAGGGTGTACCCCGCCTTCGCCCATGACCCTGAATGCAGGAATAAGGGGTAGATAATGGATGGATGGTACCTCTATAGAGGTATACATTCTAGCACTGAGTTCAGAATAAACCATACAGTATGAATACGGGTTTACCTTCACATTTTCTCTAAGGGTAAAGTATTAAGCTGAGTTTAAAATCAAATTAGTGTTATGGGAGCATATTTGGTTGCATATTTAGGGTTTACACTATAAAATAGGCATTTTTAGGCTTTTTTAAAAACACATCACAGGGTTTCACTATATACTGGATCTCTTGGAACATGAGTTAATAAGCTGTGGTTTACTGTATGTCTATCCTATCACAAGATAAATGCATTAGGATTCACCTGTTCCATAAGATGGCGCTGCTCCTGTCCCCGTTTGGTAGCGGAGCGCTGGCTTTTTGCTCTCTCTCTCAACAGCTGCTCCTCCAGGCTGCGCACTGCTTCTCTGAGCCCGCGAGCCCCAGGGGCAGAGCCAGCCCCAACCATCTGCAACCGTTCCAGAGCCTTGGCCAGTGCATCTTTCTCCTCACTGACCAGAGCCAACCTGATGTGGTGTAGTTTAGCACATATGGTCAGCGCAGGATAATTGGTCTTCACAGTCCTAAACTTGCCTGACCTACTTCAGTTTCTCAGTTCCTGAATTGTTTACTGATTGTTACGCTGAAATATCTAAAGCACACGTAAAATAAAATAAAAAACAGACCTTACTAAAAATGAATAACATAACTCACTCCGCACGTAGTCTGCGAGTCTCTTGGTCTGATACTAGGTGGTCCTCTCGCTTCCCCAAAGCATTCAGTTCAGCCCTTAGTATCCTGATCTCTTTTTGAAGGACTGCAGGATCAGGTTTACCAAGATATGGTAGTGGTAGAGGATAGTGTATCCTAATGTAGCAACAGTTAAGAAAAAATAATATAGAGGAACAAGAAAGGCACTTAAAAACACAAGGGAAGAGAGATTTTCCCCCCATTAAATAACACTGACCTGTCAAATTCCACAGTGTATATTAGGATGAGGTAGCGTTTAGCACTGAGTGCAGGGGACTGCTGCTGGGCACGCGGCCTGCCCACCACTCCTGCCTTCCTGTTCCGTAGAAGCTCCAGGTCCGAGTAGGTCAGCAGGTCGAGAGTCACAGACTCACTAGACTAGGTGTTTCAAAGAACATGACATATTCTGAAAGTTAGGCCAACTAACCCATCTAATTAAGTATAATAAATTATTTGTATGAGCCTCTGGAGTAAAATCCGTCAACCTACCCTACTGACTGCAGATTCAAGCATGCTGCAGAATATAGGAAACTGTTTAAAATTCCCAGTTTTACGGGTGAGGTCTTCAATGTCTAAATAAGGAATAAAAACAAAATTTAAGAAAATTCCAGGTGCAAGATTTTGCATTGCTATTTTAGATAAGAGACTCACAGGCAGGATCAAATTCTCCTCTCCACTGATCTGCTGTTACCACATCTGAAATCTCTACAGTGAGCAGTCTTTCCTGCAGTTCCACCTTGACGGCAAATTCTACTCCACGAAATTTCACTTCTTCTTGCACAACACTGCCAACTTCCATGGCTGGTTGAAGTACTTCAAGAGACCTGGAGAACATATGTGGCACAGTGGTCACATAGGAAATACATGGAAGTAAATCAACCAGGTGGTATGGATGGTCTTTATGCCATCCCTCACAACCAATGGCTACTTGGATCATTTAGTGTACAGGATCAACTAGACCGTTTTTTAAGGCACAGCTTTAGACTTTTTAGGCAAATGCATTTTTTGTTAACTCGTATATACTTTAATATTAACTCAGTTAGCCTTAGCTATACAACAGCATTGACAGATTTTTCCAGACGACTAATTTATGTGGATAAACTAAATACCAGGTAGTTTCTGGAGTAGCTGAGATGCTGGTTTACTTGATGTAAGAGTAGACAAAGTGTACCCTTAGCTAAGCAACGTTAGCCAGCTTAGGTTTGTTTTGATAAATCCAACCTACAGCGTCCAGCTAGCACAGCTAACCGAAAAGACAGAGGGAAGCTAGTCGGCTGGTTAGCCAAGATACAAACCCGTCCGAGATGACGTGTGTGGTTTTCCAAATAACAGGGCAAAAAATCCTACATTTAAAGGAGACGGTTTAAAAAAGAAAGACAAAAACTCAGTAAAGTAAAAAAAAAAACGTCCCACATGTAGGTTTCAATGTGTTCCAACTGCTCTGCACGGTGTCAGTTGCAGGAGCCCTAACAATTGAAAACAGCGGCTCAACAACCGGGAATTTAAAACACCCGCCCCCGCTTAGGTCCATTGGGCAAACAAGGGACATGCAGGACTATGATTGGCTACTCTGCTTGCTAATCACATGCAACGCGTTCCCCCCGCCAACGCCCACAAACACCCCCCCCCATTTAAGGGCTGGGCTTAACCCCAGTAATGCCTACAAAACAGCTTAGTTGAACGGTTTTAAAGAAACACGAATAGTTTTGAGATAAAGTTTTGTCCCATAACCAGAATCATACATATACAGTAAAGTAAATCTAAGAATCTGAAGTATATCAGAAATCTAAAGTAAATTAGAGTAAAGGGGAAGTTGGTTAGGGAGTAATCAGTAATCTGAAGGTGGGCTTGAATCCCTGTACTGCTTTTGGCACCACTTGGGTACCTTTGAGCAAGATACTGTCCTCATGCATCGCTCTCTGGGTGCTGGCTGTCCACCGCTTCACTTGGTGAATAGGTTATGTTAGAGGAAGAATTTTACATTGTGTGTGCTGTGCTCACACATGACTGTAATGGACTATTTAATTTTACAGAGACAAGAACAATATTAAGTCTAAATAAATCCAATTATAAAAACTCTGTAGATAAACCTCCGTATTTATCTATTTATATCAGAAGTACACTATGCTATATACACAAATGCTGGGTCTAAATACTATAAATAAGTAACTTACAGTTAAGTGACAAAGAGTAGGGCGTTGTTACAGTTTACAACTTGCAGGGCAATGTAAGGCAAAATATTATTCAAAATGAGACAAAAAAACAATAAAACACAAGTTCAACCTTTAATTTTGGATTTTTCTCTGAGATCACCAAAGTTTTCTGATTCTGAACTAATATAGTTATATTTGAGCTGTGGACACTGCACACTTGGTTCCGTTGTTTTTTTTTTACATTAATTCATCGGAATTTCCCTTTGAATGATGTTGTGTGTATATTTCCATAGGGCGTTGCAATAATGAAGTGCATATAAATGACCAAACACAAAATATTTAGATATGTATTTTATATGTCATAAAATATTTATTCTTAATGCAAAAAAATCTGTAACCCAATGACATTTCTATATTACAAACAAATATGCAGCAAATTAACAAATTCCTTTCACATTAAAGTATGTCACAACTTGTCAAAGATAGAAGTGTGTTTTGGTAATATACAGTGTGTCTGAGGAGGAAATGTGGCATTGTGGAGTAGAGTTCAATTGAGCGGAGCAGCAATCTGGTCTTAATGATTACTGGGGTTGATAGCCCTCAGAACCTACTGGGACAGATGTGACATCACAGGCTTGGCTCTGGTTGTTGTAATTCTGTGTTTGAGGTACATAACCCAGTATGAGATGAGCGCCAGCTGGAAGATGCATACTGTACGTGGGATTTTGAATCCCTGGTGATGGGACCTCCATGTAGAAAGGGTAATGGGCAATGGGAGGGACAGTTTGTGAATCATAAACATCATTATAGTATTTAGGCCTCAGTGAATCTTTGGACATGAGACTGACTTCTTCACATTCTTTCTGTACCTGTGGTACAATATGAAAACAAGGTTCTGGATTATCCGCCATGAGCACCTCTATTTCTGAAACCAGCATCTTATCGATCACATGGTACTGGTGGAAGCCCTACCAATAACAACAAATCATACATCCAAGCTTATTACCTCATAAATGGCAACACATGGTCAAATATGTTTATACAAGTCACTATTAAAGGAATAGTTCAGTCAAAAAAGTAACACATTACAAACAATGACAGTGAATGCTGATTATTGTTATTAACATTTTCTTTTGCTCAAAGTTTCCCTTCAGTTAAAAAAAAAGTCTTGATTGTGCAAAACTTTACTTACAGCCCCAGTTCTATAATTACTGAAACTCTTAATAAAAATGTGATGAAACCAAGTTTTTGTGGTTAATTATGTGGAATTGACAAAAATACTTTGAGTTTTTAACTTTATGAAAAAGTTATGAAATCTAATATGTAATTTAAAAGTCCCATATCAAGTCAGATATAACTTTATGCTAAAGTGATACATGAACACAATATTTCTAAACATACCATTTACTCTCACGTCCTTTAGGTCCATTTATGAAAATATAGCTGCAAATATTACCTTTCTTCAAAAGATAAATAGGCAAATGCATTTGTTATCTTTTCAACTTACAGCATTTTAGCTCCACCCATTCATGATTAAATTATATGGACATATTTTAGCCTAGTCTGCATTTTTAAATGATGACCAGTAGAAGGCAGTCAGTCAGAACAAAGGACAACTACATCTCAGCCTTAAAAGTGCAGCAACAAAAATACCCTGTTTAAAGTTTAAATGGTCATGTAAAAATGAATTTTGATTGTTGTTTAATAAAATAACAACACATGTCATAAGTAGACAATTTAATATTTAAAAATTGCAATGTAGGATATAGGCCCTAGTAAAATTAGTTAAAGAAAAACACTTTTCAAATAAATATTTTAACCACAGTGGTCATAGTTATTAGCGAACCTGCATTTAGTGTTTTGTGCAACTATCTTCCCTTTGTCAACCATACAGCAGTATTAAAATCTGTAACTGTAAGACTAGATGACACAGCATACAATCTAAGACAATCTAAGAAAATCTCCAGATCCTCTTGGATGAACCTCCACTTTCTTACTTTTCATTTCATCCCACGAGTTCAGCTAGTTTCTGGGACTCTCCTGTCAAAACTTTATGTACTCAGTGAATCCTTTTTGTTTCGATTTGGATGTGTGTTTTGAATTATAGCCTTGCTGAAATTTACAGCTTTTTGGCAGAAGCTGGCAGATTTTCCTTTAAAATCCCCTGGTGTACTATCACCATGTATCTTAACATGAATTCCCAAAACAGCACAAAAGCATCACATATCATCCACCACATTTCAACATTGTGGATAAGATGACCATCATAATATTTATTTTCATGAATAAGGGTTTTTTTTTAATGAAGGTTAACTGTATAGAAGTAATTAAAAAAACACTTACC
This sequence comes from Clupeocharax schoutedeni, assembly GCA_037974565.1. Classification (NCBI taxonomy): domain Eukaryota; kingdom Metazoa; phylum Chordata; class Actinopteri; order Characiformes; family Alestidae; genus Clupeocharax; species Clupeocharax schoutedeni. The sequence continues at coordinate 5,632,151 of JBBPDH010000022.1, forward strand.
TTTATACACAATGGTTCTGAAAGCATCGGCTTAGGAATATCTGGATACAATTTTGACTTTAACCTGTTGGATGTACACAAAGCAGTTAAGGCCTTTCAAGTACAGTGGAAAAGAAGCCCACAATTATTTTGTTTTTACATTAGATGAACAATATGCAAGAAAGTAAAAAGTATAAGCAGTTCCATACCATTTCCTCTTGATACAGCAAAAGACTGTGATAATAATGATGAAGGCTACTGTGGCCAAAATTGCGAGAATTATGAACATCAAATTGTATACTGCAGACACAAAAAGACACACATAATGTAATCATCTGTAATTGACTGTAATCAAAACAGACACACATATTGTAATAATCTCTAATTCATATTTTATACAATGCCTCTTTTAAGAAATGTATTGTAGTAGAGAACAAAAAAAGGAATTTTTTTTGCAAACATACTCTGCCCATTCGTGGTGAAATCTATTTTAGTTTTGATTTCAGATCTAGGACCATCTCCTGCAGATGTGAATGCCTTCACTTGAAACGTATAATCACCAGGATCAAGTTTTAATGTACACTGCCGAAGTCTGGGGTCTTTAATCGTTTGCTCTAACAGAGGATAAAAACACATTCATTGTAAATTTCACAGGAAAATGTATGCACAGTAAGCCTCAATGGAAAGATCCGTTTCAAAGAAATGGATGTAGAATAGAAATTATCCTTACCTGTGGGCAAATCTCCAACAGAATGTGTGTAGGATACAATATAACCCAGTATTACACCTCTCTTGTCCTCTTCCCGCATTTCTTCCCAGGAAAGGTTAATATCTGAGCCAATCTGATCTGCTCTTAAATTGAGAACCTTCCCTGATGGGTCTAAAATTGGAAGAGTAAGAGGAACATAATGAGAAAAGAAGTGCAAAAGTACAAGATACAAAGTAAGACAAAATATAGTCTTAAAAATAAGGATTTTTTTTGATTCACACATATGGTTCTAGAACAAAAAAACAGCTATATCAGAATCAGAATCAGAGAATTTTATTTTTTTCCGGAGGAAATTGTTCATATCACGACTGCACACTCACACTAGACAGAACAATACAGAATAAAATACCTGAATATAAAATAAAATATACTCAGACTAGAAATATATTAAGAAAAGAAATACAGTACAACTTACCCGTAATAAAAAGTACACTAAGAGGAGAATATACTTTAAGTTAAAATTAAATCACTCACAAGTAGAATAGACAGTAACGTCTAAGTACTTTTATAAAAAAATTTAAATTGTGAAATTACAAAAATGCAGTTATCAAGAGAGAAGTAGTATTTGGAATCGAAATGTATCGCACATAGGTAACAAGTATTGCACATCAAGATATATTGCACAGTATTATGATAAGTATATTGCACTGAAAATAAGTTATTGTTAGAGTATAGCTAGGGTTATACTGCACATATATTTAATTTTGACGGAGGGAGTGGTTATAGAGTCTTATTGCTGTGGGAAGGAAGGATTTTCTGTGGCGTTCAGTGGAGCACTTTACGCTAGTCAGTCTGTGGCTGTGGAGTGGGTGATCAGTGTTGTCCATGATGACCTGAAGTCTGGACAATGTTCTTCTTTCTGCCACAGTCTCTAAGGTGACCAGTTCCCCACCTACCACAGAGCCTGCCTTCCTGATCAGTTTGTTTAGTCTCTTGGCATCAGCCACTTTCAAGCTGCCACCCCAGCACACCTCAGCATAGAAAATGGCACCACACCACAGACTCATAGAACATCTGCAACATGGTGTTGCAGACTCTAAAGGATCTGAGTCTCTGCAGGAAGTACATTTGTTTACTGTTACTTACTGTTACAGTTTCTTTAGTTAGTTAATGGTTTTGGATTACAAGCCAAATTGGAATGCAGTATGCCCAAATTATTATGTAAAAATGTTGGGCATCAGCTAAATCACAGAGCTTAAAATACACCCCAGAGAACATTTCAAATGAAACTCCAACTCCGCATCATTATTATGCATGTATTACCACTGTATGTATGACCTCATGTTTGTCTATTTTTGTTTTGTTGATGCAATAACTTTCAAATATTAAAACATTTACAGTGTCTTGCAAAAGTATTCACACCCCTTGGCATTTTTCCTGTTTTGTTGCCTGGAATTGGAGTGGATTTTTTGGAGTTTGCACCATTTTATTTACAAAACATGCCTACAACTTTGAAGATGTATTTTGACCATTCCTCAAGGCAAAACTGCTCCAGCCCATTCATGTTGGATGGTTTTTGCTTTGACTAGGCTATTCCCCTTAAACCACTTAAGTGTTGCTTTAGCAGTATGCTTCAGGTTATTGTCCTACTGGAAGATGAACTTCTGTCCCACTCTCAAACCACAGGCAGACTGACAGGTTTTGTTCAAGAATATCCCTGGATTTAGCACCATCCATCTTTCCCTGGACTAGGACCAGTTTCAGAATCCCTGCTGCTGAAAAACATCCCCACAGCATGATGCTGCCACCACCATGTTTCACTGTGGTGATAGCATTCTTGAGGAAATGGGATGTATTGCGTTTGAGCCAGACATAGCATGTTCCTCAGTGGTCAAAAAGTTCAATTTTAGTTTCATCTGACCAGAGCACCTTCCGCCATATATTTGAGGAGTCGCCCACATGCCTTTTGGCAAACTAAAAACGTGCCTTCTTATTTTTATTGTTTTTTTCTGTCCACTCTTCCATAAAATCTAGCTCTATGAAGAGTACGGCTTATTGTGGTTGTATGGATACATACTCCAGTCTCTGCAACTCCTTCAGGGTTTCCTTTGGTCTCTGTGCTGCCTCTGATTAATGCCCTCCTTGCCTGGTCTGTGAGTTGTGGTGGGTGGCCAAATCTTGGCAGGTTTATTGTGGACCATGTTCTTTCCATTTGAAGATAATGGATTTGATTGTGGTTTGGGGGATCATCAAAGATTTGGATATTTTTTAAATAACCCAACCCTGACTTCTCAACCACTTTGTCCCTGACTTTTTTGGAGCTTCATGTTATTTTGTTTCTTGCTTAGTGGTGTTTTCATTTTTATATGTATTTTTCTCATTTCAATTTTCCAACTTAGACATTTGTGCAGATCCATCACATAAAGTAAGATTAAAAAAACATTTAAATTACAGGTTGAAATGTAACAAAAGAGGTAAAAAGCCAAAAGGGCTGACTATTTTTGCATGGCACTGTAGAAATACAGAAAAAATAAGCATCCATTTACAGTTTTTTTAGGAACTCATAAGTGGTTCTTTTATGGTCCTCCTTAGCTGAACCAGTTCTGCCAATTTTTTATCATTTGTATATGTATTTGTACTGTTCTAATATGTTTTTGGAAACTTAACCTCCATCTTCAACAACAAGTCTGAACATGTTTTTATAGGCAAAGTTCGAGACAGCTTACTATGAATATACCAATAGACTGGCTGCTGTGGAAAATTGCACAATTCTGAACTCTACTTCCTCTTCCATCAATATGGACAAAAACAGGATGCATCATGTCCTGTCAAGGTTGAAAAGGACTGCTGCCAAGGTGAAAACGAAAGGGAATATTGACTACTTACGTAGCTCTTTCACATAGACCTGACTCCTCTGCAGCAGCTCCGGGGCTTCTGAAGTGCAGGCATAGATAGAGAGATTGTATTTCACACCTTCTTCAAAATCTGTGAACAATAGGAAGAAGAATGAGATGACAAAAGTACCAACAGAAAAGGTCCAAAATTTCATTTTTTGAGAATACATTTAGATAATACATCTACATTCTTCTATAAAGTTATGTTTTTCATGTTACATTTTACTATGATGGAAAGCCATTTTGCTGGCTTTTATATATGTTGTTGTTTTATTTTTCATATTAACTGACCTGAGTAAACTGTAGCATTTGTGGTTCCAGGTTGGATCTTCATCCATTTTACAGCACACTGCTGCATTCTGAATGTTGGAAACCATTCCACTACATAGCCACAGATTGAATTGGGGCTTGGCTTCCAAGTCACACTTAAACCACCATCATTAATATTGCTAACATTGGTGATCTCAGCACTATCTGAAGTCACAAGAAGTCCACAGTCAATAAAATTACATAATTGCTGCTTAATCAGGATATTATAGCAATTTATAAGCATGTGTCTTTTAAATCTGCATTTGTACCTGACCATAGGTTAGGAATGGTAATATTGGAGGGAGAAGAGATGCCAGCTGAGTTCTTGGCAGAAATGGAGATAAAATTATATTTTTCAACACTCAGTTTGTGGCAGCTCTCATTTGAGGTTTTGGTGATGCGCTCTTTGTTTTTGTCCAACGATCTTCCTAAAAGAAGGTCATATCCAGTAATAGTCCCATGACTTTGATTCGTAGTTAGATTCTATGGAAGTTCAAATGGAAACACAGGCTGTTAATGGTTGCTGATTCATTTGATTGTGTAATTAGAAAGATAAAAGACCAGTGTAAGGTGTTCTTACTTTCCACAAAATGTAAGTCTGTCCATTAAAAACGTCCATCCACACATCCATGGCTTCTGGAACTAAGCAGATACAGAGAGCACACAAATTTTACTGCCTTGGAAAAAATGTGAAAGAGGGTGGAAATCACTGGTATACAGTACAAACTGTCATTATGAGTTTTTTTCTCCAATGTAAAAATATATATCTTTAAAAATCTACACATTACAAACAAAAGCATAATATTTA
>JBBPDH010000022.1:5673640-5686151 GCA_037974565.1 Clupeocharax schoutedeni
GAAAAACAGCTTAAATCCATGTCAACTATTTAACCAAGGTACTGCAGTCAGAGCATCTATACAACAACTGTCACATATTAACTAGCCAACGCCTAACCCATAAAGCCATAAAGAACAACGTACAACATATACCTATTTTTATTATAGAAAACTGGTATGCTAATTGGTGTTGGTATGCACAGCCCAATATGCAACAATCTGTAGTTCAGCCTCTTCTGTTGGACTGGACCAGATGGGTCAGTGTTTCTAACACCAGTTCACTGGTTTTCCTTCCTTGGAGCACTTTTGGTAGGTACTAACTAGGGCTGCACAATATCTTGCAAATTTACCATCATCATGATATCAACATGCGCAATATCGATATCGCGAAATAATATACATATTGCATTTATTGACTGAACTGCAATAAATGGTGTTTTTCCAAAACTCTTCACGCAGTGCCACAGAGAAAAGGGCAAAAAATCACTGCACAGTTTCTTCATCTTCTGTGCTGCTGTTATAGATTGTTCCTTTTGCTATTTTCTGACTGAGAAATCACTATAATTTAAATTATGTTTACATTTATTTAGGATTTAAAATTATATAAATGGTTCAAATGTTTCATGGGAGGCACTAAATTCTCTGTTTAAATTCTTTAAAAATAATGTTTGAATGGAAATTTTGCATTTCATTTTTTTCTGCACAGACTAGCCAGTGTCTGGAGTCTATTACCAGCAAATTCAAAGCAGAAAAACATTAACACTATAAAGGCTAAGGTTTTACTCACTTAACGCATGTGATATTGCCATTGCAACACTCATCAAGATTATCGCATATCGCATGTTTTCCTAATATCGTGCAGCCATAGTACTAACCATGACATACCAGAAAACATGCATTTATCCATTACTATTTAGCTGTGGTCAAAGTTGCGCAGGTTTTACACCTTCCCATTTTTTCCTGCTTCTAAATACGCCAAATTCAGAAACGGACTGTTCACTTTCTGCCTAATATCACAGTCTTTGATAGGTGCCACTGCAATTATATCAATGTAATTCACCTCTCCTGTTATTGGTTTTAATGTAATTTACCCTTCCCAGAATTCAACCCCACTACACAAACACAGTCCACATTTCCACAAAGTCCTTTGAGGACTTCATCTGATTCACCTGAATTCTAACACATAACTCAGATTCACTCTGTTTTTTTTGCTACCATCCTCTTTAAAGGATGACAGAGTATGCCATTTGTTGAAATTTAAAATCAAATTGAAATCAAAAAAGCAATTGTATGTGTATCAGGTGATATTTTCTTGTGGCCTTGGTCAAATAACAAGAACTTTGAAACTGCAAATGGTGTATGTGTGTACATAAACATGTGAGTGTACATTCAGACTGAGTGTGTTCACATGAACATTATTGAAGACTGACGTTTGACCTTGGGGTATATTCTCTGTCTTACACTGCTGAAATCAGTATGGTATTATTTTTTTATTTTCTAGAGGTCTTTACATAATGGTGTAGAGTTTGCTAAGTTTTCTTAGCATCCCTGAATCAAGTGTTGATATCTGTCATTAAACGTGTTTAAAATGTAAGTTTAAAAGGTCTGTCCCTGTGTTTGCCCAGTCCTGTTAGAACACAATAGGGTTCTTAAATGCCTGTTGGAATGATAAGTAATTGCTTTTTTTCATGACACCTCTCATAACTTGCATTCGCTTATCACTACTTTTACATTCTGTTTGTCATCTATCTATTCTGTGTATCTCATGATGCAGGTGTGTGAGTCTGTATTTGTTTCAGAAGAGAATCTAGGACAAGGCATAGCTTACATTTACTTCCTATGTGGCTACATTTGAACATGCAAGATTAAGTGTTCTGGAATGTTCTCTTGTGTTCTCTGCAGATAGGAGCCGCCTCACCTTTCTGCCACTAGAGGCAGCAGTCTAGGTGAAGATGGTACACATAAGGTGGAATGATAGTGAGATCAGTGAAAAATGCTATAAAGAGGCTGGGCTGGGGTTAACCTAACTGCATAATGAAATGGCTTCTGTGGTCACATTATGACAAGCCCACAGTGGTCATTAATGTCTTTATATAGTTGTGGCTTAAACTGTGTGGTTTAAAGTCAGACTTAAGGCAAAAATAAAAATTTTATCTGTTGGCTTCAAATGCTCATATTTACTGTTTTGCTAAAATGTCATAGAAACAACATGTTTTAAGGCTTTTTTTGTAATTGGAAGGTTTATGAATGCACTAGTTTTAAGGCTAGGAAATGGATTGGTATTACATTTAGAATCAGGCCCAAGAGTGGAGTCAAGATCAGGTTTAGATTTAGCGCTAAGTGTGGAGTTTGGATTATACATGGGCTTAGGAACAGGTTTAGGGATAGCATGAGATTGACTTGATGTTAGTATAGTTTGGAGCTGTAAGAAAATTTCTTGCTCGTGTTTTTTCAAGCTTTTCTAGGTATCATAGCATAGCGCTGTCTGCTAAATGCTCCTGGGTTCTGCCATCCTTGACCCGATGAAACGGAAGAGAGGCGAGAGTAGGCGGGAAGAAACGATACATATCAACACTCCTCTTACTCGCACATGCTGTCTCACCAGTCTTATTGACTTTCTATCAAATGCCTGCTGGCCTCAAAAAACCCCACAATGGACTGGTTGTGGAATTGTGTGTTCAGTTATGAAATGCTGTAGTAACTTCTCCGATTATTTAGAGGAATATAAAACAGTTAAAAACCTCTTAAGCGTTTATGGGGTTAACCATTCCACTGATTTGTATATACTACTGTTGATACGTTTTGTGTACATTTCAGACATTGCATTTTGTAAACATTTGCTTTCTTATTCAAAGCACAAGGGTGCAAACACTCATATGGTTTCTGGCATATCAGCTTTGTCATAGATTATGAATAACTATATTGAATATTATTCAATATTATGACTTAAATGCAATAACTGAATAATAAGCCTAAGGGAGAATATCCTACATTATTCCTACATTTGTCATTTTCTTCAGGCTCACAAAAACAGTAATAATTCATTTTACCCTTAATATTTAACATTGTCTTTCTTTTCTTCAAAATTACCCTGTAATATTTTTTACTTATCATTCCCTTAGGCTTATTGTTTAGTAATTAGCTGGGAAACAGTGCAAACGTAAGGAATGAGGAATGGAAGACCTCTAAGTATTGTTCATCTGGTGATTTTTTAAATCGTGTGATGTAGGCCCTGTAAAAGGTCATTTAAAATCTGCTCTCATATAAATGTAAAAGCTGATTTTAATAATCTATACTATAATACAGGATTCAATTGATGTGTATGGTAATATGTCAGGTATATTAGGTATGTTAAAGTGCTCAGGTGATCAGATGTATAACTTCTCCTAATTTTGCATAGTAAAGAGTAGGGAATGTGAAAAGTAATGACGAAATCCCCTCTTGCTTGATCTGTGTAGCTTCACTGGTTTTTATTTATAATATTCATTTTCAACTACTACAGAGGACATTTAATGATGCTAGCTTGTTACCTGTGCCTGCCCTTTGTTTTAGCCAAAATGACATATTCCCCTTATGAAAAGGACATAACTGACAGACTAAAATGAGTGGGGAACATATTTAGAAAATAAAAGGCTTTCGTTTGCAAATGTGTGCTGCCTCAGGCTTTAAGGCCAAAGGCTATTTTACATGTGGTCTCTTTGGAGCTGAAAACACAGCTGTTTCAGCCTCAGCTTAGCCTTAGCAGGTAAGCGTGCATGTGTGTGAGTGTGAGAGAGATATATATTGAGACGAAGGGAACACACTGACCTTGTAAGGGCAAATATATCCAGACGTAAGTCAAATACTCCAGCTGTTATTTCATGCCATTAATCAGCAGATCATGGTTCATGCCCAGGTAGCAAAATTTGTTTCTGAAATACAGTAAATTACAAAACTTGATAATTATAGGGCTGGATAATATCAAGATACTTCTACTAATGCATCAGATATATCATCAGCATTTAAAAGACACTGACCAACTTCATATATTATGACAGAGAGATAAATGATCTCTATTTAATTGGAATTTGTGCAGCGTGTGAAATGATGCAGTGTGTGAAATGCAAATTAATAGTATTTTTAAAATATGGTCCTACTGATTCTTTTTTGTCCATTCCAACTTACTTGCTAAAACCATTGTTTTTTTTTTGTTTTTTTTTCTTTGCTTGGTATGTTGCAACCCTAGCCTGCTGTTAACAAACTGGTAAAATCATTGTAAAGAAGCACTTTGAATAAATACTTTGACTGATTTAGGGTTATTATTATTTTAAATTGCCTATGTTAGAGAACATTGCTAGGGCAAAAGGAAGCACTGCTGATTCATGGCATTAATCAGGTGGTCATGATTTACTCCCATGTGGCTAAAAGTTTTTTTGTGCTAAGACTGGACCAGACTGTTTTGACATCCATTTACAAACACAGGGGGCTAAATTAATACCCAGTGTACTCAATAAAGGAAAACATGCATCCACAGAAGGAGAAGTGCCCTTAGCTTTTTTTTGGTTATACTTTAGCCCAGTGGTCCCCAACCTTTATTTGGTCAGGGACCGGTTTAATATCAGAAACTATTTTCACAGCCCGGCCTTTAATGAGTGGCTGATAAATAAACGTATACGTATTTATACAAATCAATGATACGCATACAAAGGGGGATATTTTAAATATATAATAATGGGGTAAGTTTAAAATATACTAATAAACGTAAATCCAATGTGTACTTGCAGCTTTATTTACAGCATTTTCATAACAACGAGCCAACGATATAACACGGGTAACATCCACTGTTTTTTTCTGTGCAGCCTGCGGACTGGTACCACATCACCCACGGCCCGGTACCGGTCCGCGGCCCGGGGTTTGGGGACCACTGCTTTAGATCAAATCTTCGTACATGAAGGAAAATAAAAAGATGGTTTAGAGGATCTCAAGAAAATTGTCACTTTCTTCATTTTGGAGAACTGCTTGCATTTTTCAGAAGCTGATGCTGTTTGCATTGGAAGTGCATGATGAAATGGGAATATCAGTGTGTTGAGCATGGGCTCTTTTGCATTAGAAAGCGGACCCACTAGTAACTTTTTAAGATCATTGAATTGGCTCAGGATTTGGATGGAGATAGTCATCTCTTGGCTTTATTTCTGTGCTGTTCTTCTGTATTGGCACTTGTAGACAAGTTCAGCACCAATTAGTGTTGTCAAAAGACTTGGTACTTCGGTACTAAAAAAATGTAAATGTTACGGTACCAGGTTTTCTGAAGTACCGGTGGTACCGAGCACCCGGTCAATCCGGTTCTTGCTGCACTATATGCGTATTGTGCATTTGTGTCTTCTTTGTAAAAGCACAGATACATGGCGACCGGCGATGCTGCTGATGAGGCGGCTCTGAATCCGCTCGTTGTAAAGAAAGGAGGAAAGAGCCGTGTGTGGAAGTATTTCGTTTTTGCGGCTGATGACAAGGGCAACATCACCAGAAACCCACTTGCAAGCGGCGTCATCGAAGTTTAATGTCAAAAGGAGCAAATACATTGAACCTTATAAAACACCCCAAAGACCCAAAAGAATAAAGTTTCTTTATTAACTATTTAATACTACTGTAGCATTTAAAACAGGACATAATAGCATAATATTTTTACACACCAGAGGCTTTTAAATAACCTGTGTAGCCAAAATATGTGTGTTAGAGAACAAATGTATGATTAATGTTTGTATCTTTAAAATCGGTCCATCAGAAAAGCAGTTCTAGGTTATGAAATATGGTTTGCGCAGTTTGATTAAATAAAGTCCAGTCAAATACAGTCCACAACCATGGATTTTCCATGGTATTGGTTTCAAATACTGAAATTTTGGTACCGTGACAACACTAGCACCAATGTTCTTACAAGGTTGTCTCCACTGTGTGTTCTGTTCATGCATGCTTATTCAGCACATCAGCAGTGTTGCAGTACTATTGATGGATATATGGGTGTGGCTCATCTTCCATGGCCTGCGTCTACAGCATGATGGACTGCTTGCTATTCTGATGCAGGCTGAGATGAAAATGGCCAGCCTGCCTCACCATAGAGTTCCCAAGACACATATTTGTCATCTGGAATGTCCTTCAGTAGAAATGTCTTTATAGATCCTCTGGCTGTTCTTCTAATCCCTGTGCCTGCACCCTAACCTTAACATACAAATGTGTATGTCATCTAATTCTGAATCCTTGGGCTTCATGTATTTTAAGTATTCATCCTTTGTTCTTTAATTCATATACTTCAGACTGGTCAAACATTCGCTAAATGAGGAAGGGGCTGTAAGAAATGATAAGAAGGCGAGTATGCCAGGCTGTTGTTAAATTCAGTTAAATTGTTAAATGCAGTTTCACCATCATCTCTATTTTCAGACTTCTCTGTGCAGTTTCACCACCTTGGCTTGGGTTTTGCACTAGTATTGGGGTGGCATAACCCTTCCAACTTTACCCTTCCAGGGTTGTGATCCAAAGGATTCCTGTAAAGCTTTGTTACTATATTTATCACAGGCTGAAGGATATAGAAGATAACAAAATATTGCAGTAGAGCATTTTTTCTTTGGAGAAAACACATACGTTAACATACTAGCATTACTTTGCACAATTGTACTTGACTAACATCCATTACAGTTGTGCTAATAAATTGACACCCCCTGGCAGAACTGGTGAAATATCTGCCATTTTTAAGAAAATATCTGTTTGACCATGCACAGGATTTTTCCTTTTAGTCGGAAGCCATATATTACTATAGTTTTTTTAAATCATAATGACATGTGAAAGTACCCCAATCACCTTGATAAAGTTAACATACTCTTGATGTTTTGGGTTGATAATATACACAAATTGACACACTGGTTAATTAAATATTAAGGGTAATTGTCCACCCCTTGTTTGGTTGTAATTAGTGTCCGTGCATAAAAAGTCAATAAGATTCTGGGCTGTCAAAAAAAGAACTGTCAAAGGACCTGAGAGAGAAGGATGTTCAACTTTATAAAACAGGAAAGGTCAATCAGCAGTGTTCAAACTCTAATGAAGAAGTGAAAATTGAGGGGTTCTGTTGACAACAAACCTTGGTCAGATAGACGAACACAGATTTCTGCTAGAAAAGTGGTGTGGATGTTTCAAGAAATTACTGCACCAATGTCACAAAAAAGCCCACTTTAAAAATGCAAAACAGCACCTATACAAGCATCAAAACTTCTGGAAAAAATCATTTAGAGTGATAAGACCAAATTGTACTTAGATGCTATGTTTGGAAGAATTGATGGAAAGATAAATGGAGCATGTTTTCAAATAATACTGGGGTATGTAAACAGTATATTAGAAAAATCTCTTTGTACTTACAAAATGACCTTCATAAGATTTCTGTGCAGACTAACCAGTCACTGCGGCATCTGTTGCCACATGTTATCAGCTTCTTCTATCACATTCATCATTGTTTAGTTACTGACCACACAAACGCTGTCGACCATATATAAATTGAGTGGTGGTCCATTCCCAGCTGGATTCAGAACAGTAGCGTTTAAAGTATTGGTTAAATATGTTTTACACACGTCAGTATCACTGCTGTGTTGAAAGCAGTTCACCATATCCCTAAAAAAATCAACCTAGAGCAACTATGTGGCTCTAATGAAGGGCTAAAGGATAGTTAAACACAAATTGTGGCAACCCTTTATAAAATGTGTATAAAATGCCTAAATAAAATGTGTTAACATTAAAGAGGTCCCTTATAGTTATGTGTGAACATGTGACATTCATTTTCTGTATTTAAGCCATTCACCATGTGAAGCAGTGGGCAGCCAGGAACACAGCACCCGGAGAGCTTTGTGTTGGGACAGAACCTTACTCAGGTGGTGCTAATGGCAGTCGTGGGATTCAAGGCAGTGTCTAACCACCTGGCCACCGACTACCCCAACATACATTATGTGTATTTAACAGTTTTACCTTTTATTGTAAGTTACCAATTTGGAATTATGGGGAGGGACAATATATTAGGAATTTGGAATTATGGACAGCTTTGGATAGTGACAATATATAACCTAATAATACATTCTAAAGGATCGGTAACTCTCACTTGGGAGCTCACACATGATCCTTCAGCAGCTGAAGCTTAAGTAACTGGACAGTCATAATGATTACAATAAAGACATGACAGTGTTGCCTCAGAAATGCAGTCTCCTAATCATGGGTGCCCTTTTATGTGCCCTGGATCCAAACATGTCTGCAGTAGTTTCTGTGAATTCCCAATCGCTGTGTGTCTGGAAGGCCCTGAGGCCCTGCTACAGAGCCTGTTAGCAGCATGACCTTCCTCCTGTAGGCTGTTGACATTTTATCCTCAGAACAATTTGTTTCTACACAAATACATGCTCAGAATATTCCCACTTCATGGCATTCATGAGAGCAAACAGATTGGATGCAGTATTTCCTCTGATCAGTCATGGACCTGAGGAGTCTAATACACATCAGCGAGGACACAAACAGCCTGCAATTCTGCCTGTGTACCTGCCGGCCCATTGTCTGTGTGTGTGCATGTGTGTGTGTGCGCGTGTGTATGTGTGTGTGTGTATGTGTGTGAGTGTGTGTGTATGTGTGTGAAAGAGAGAGACAGAGAGAGACACAGCGAGAGAGATAGAGAGAGAGAGAGAGAGAGAGAGAAAGAGAGTGATTGCTAATGGAGGTAAAGTGAAGCTGGAGGAGAAGGAACACATCACTATACTTCTTTTTTCTCCCAGCCCTAGTTTAAAAATTGAATTAGGAATGAAGTATTTATATGAGTGCAGTGTGGGCTTTCCAGTCCACTGCCTCAGTGGTGGTGTAGCACAGATAGAGGGCACAGTCAACGTGAAAGACTGATGCACAGTTGGACTCCTGTGCTGCTTCTGGCTTTGTGAGCTAAACACACACAAGTTCACTACCTGATGGTAATTGTTGATTACAGGCAGAATGGAAGTCTGGTGAATGAGACAGAAGGAACTGTCAAGACTATATCTCTTTCCAATGACCAACTGTGTGTGTGCATTCTCAGTAGGTAGTCTGTATTGGAATCATAATATTATGATGTCTACATTCCTTTGTGGGTGCTAGAAAAAAAATGACTAACATTTATTTGTACATGACATTTCCTACAAAAAGGTGAAGAGAATGTTAAAAGTTGGTCATTTTTGAGTTCTTTAGGAAAGGCAGCAGTTAGTTGAATATGTTTCAATTTTAAACGTTTAAGTAACTTAATTAATTTTATAAAATGTATTTAGTCTGCTTTTAATCTCAGCACCATATAATGCATAGTTTCAGTTCTCTGTTCTCTGTTTTTAGGTTAAGCAGTAATCAAATTACATGTTAAAATACAAATGTATTTTTATGTATAAATAATGATAGTTTCTTTAGGTTCACATGTTTTGATTAAAATATATCATTGTTCATTGAGCTGATGTGCCTTATGTGTGCTACGTGATAAAGTAGTTTTTAAAAAATATGGACATGGTGAGTACCACCACTCTACATCTTGGCAAAGCTGATGAGTAAGTGTGTCTAATGAATATCAAAGTGGTCTGACGCATTTTGCGCCAGTTTTCAGATGCGTGTCACTGAACCTGAAGGGCCATTGCATGCTCTATCTCTGTGTACACATGCACAGTGGCAGAGTGGTTTCATGACACCACAAAGTCTTCTTCAAAGTGAGAGTGATGGAATGGATAGAGGGATTGTGTGTGTGTGTGTGTGTGTGTGAAACATTTGAGTATGGAGCCATGCCTTAACCGCTCAAGGCTACAACATTTCATTTGAGGTTGGAGAAAGGGGTTAGCAGTCTGCAATATCCAAGGATGCTGTAAAGTGAGGCACTCTTTCGACTTTGCAACAGTAACAAGACTGAGGATTGTGAAGGCAAAGCAGAAGGATACTGAACAGATCCAGCAGATGTGTTTCATTTAGGTAACTTATGCAAAGCAGACACTGTCATGCTGTAAACCTTAAAGTACATACTTTTTCTTAGCTTTTATGATCATACCATTGGTAAAGATTTCTTAGGACACAATATTGCCTTTCAAAATTAAGTTTTGCTAATACAGGGTTGCCGCTGGGTTGTAAAAGGTAGTAAAAAGTAGTAAACGTCATCTGATGAGGTAGTAAATCCTCAGGCCCCATCCAACTGGGCCTATGTGTTTTTCGATTTTTTATACTTACGTGCATCTCCTTAAATTATTAAATTTGCATTAATTTATTTTAATGTTGCGAGTAGGACCTGAGTGATAGGCATGATGTCACGTGAACTCACGCGCACGTTTAGGTCACGTGACCTCGCGCGCGGGGTACCCGGCTGCCGCGCTTGCTAATAGTGTATTTTAGATCTGGGCAAATGCAAGATTTCAGACCTTTGGCCGGAGGAATCGACATTTAAAGGACTGGCTTAGGCAAGTACTGCAGGTTTACAGGCTCTCTTATACGCGCTCTCTCTCGCTCTCCCTTTCTACATGTCTCTCTCTCTCTCACTGTCGCTCTGTCTTAACGTGTCTCGCTCGCTCTCCCTCTCGTCGCTCTGTCTCTACCTGTCTCTCTCGTTGTCGCTCTCTCTTTAACTCTGTCGCTCGCTCTCTCAACCGGTCTCTCGATGTGTGTGTGTGTGTTGGCGTGTTTTTGTGTACCGTGTTGAGGTTAATATATTTGTAAGTTATTTGTTAATGAAGTGCTTCTATTATAGTGTAAAATTGCACTTTACCTGAGAACCAAAGAGAAAAATCTTACTGTCACGCCTGCATTCTTCAAAGAAGTGGGAGAGGACACAGATAGAAGTAAGATTCTATGGAGTTTAATGAACATAAAGAAAACCCCGACCGGGCAAACACAGGACTAGCCAACACCGCAGGCAGGTGCTGCTAGGATACTTGCTCTTAATGCAAAATAAAAGGTCACTAGGCACAAGCCTAGGATACTGCTCACACCGTGAACGTAACTGAGTCTCCAAACAATAAAACACAGAAATCAAAACACTGCAGAACTCGTGCTCTCCTAAACTCCAGCTCTAGAAACACAAAGAAAAGAAAAGGAATATACAGAGTGTGTTTGCACGCAGGCAGGGACGGGGTTTCAGGGATAATGTGAACCGCTAGGCTTCCCAGGGCCAACAGAGCCGGAGAGTCAGGTGGGTCGAGCACGAGTCTGTGAACAGAGAGAGAAAATCAAACATGAGAACCGAACATCAAAGAAACAACCGGACAAGGAACTATGACCACAAAGCAACGAACAGAACAGGGGTATAGTGACTAATACGGACATGCTGGAGTTGACTGGGTATTAAGAAGGGCAACGTAAAGGGGAACAGGTGTGGAACAGAACGAGACACAGGTGAGACTGATACAGAGGGCTGTAACACAATTAGGAACTGCGGCCTAGGAAGGGGAAGGGAGCTAGGCCGGATAGGAGGGGAATTGGAACAAAAGTGTGCAGCACGGAGACAGGAGAACAGAAAAAGACGGAAACATTAGAACTCTGGGGAACGGGAGC
Organism: Clupeocharax schoutedeni; assembly: GCA_037974565.1. Taxonomy (NCBI): domain Eukaryota; kingdom Metazoa; phylum Chordata; class Actinopteri; order Characiformes; family Alestidae; genus Clupeocharax; species Clupeocharax schoutedeni. The sequence continues at coordinate 5,685,155 of JBBPDH010000022.1, forward strand.
GGGAGGCTAGGCTGCTGTAACACTTACCATTTATTTTTCTGTGTAATCTCCTCTATTTGGGTCTAAAAAACACCAGACAATGTATATTTCTTTGAATAGATTTTTTGTTTTATTTTTCCAGCATGTCCACTGTAGAGGACATCAGGACGATTTCCATGTGACAATAGACCTGAATTTAGAAAATAAAAAATGTGATATTAACCCAAAAACACGTTCAATTAGATCAAAACAAAACAATTCTGTATCTCTTCTGTTGCTTGTTGCTTGCAAGGACCACAAATCATGTATTTTAGGTCAGCAGTGAATTAGAAGTCCTAGAACCTCCTCTGGATAGTTTAGCTGTGATGGTCCTGGTTTTCTTTTTGGTTCTGCAGAGGAACATCTTGCATTTGCTGCTCCTCATTGCAGTCCTTGCTCCCAGCATACAAACCCTCACAGGACCCTCACTGGAGCCCAGGGTCTCCTCTACAGAACACTAAATGTCCACTATAAAGGACAGAAATGAATGGGCCGGGTCTCAGGAGGTTATTCGCTAGTTTCCTCCTATTTTGTTCAAGGCCCTAATTGAAGTATTTGTTTTAGATTTCAGTGTGTAGCTGTTCATTCTAAAGGTCCAGTCTTTTAACTGTTATACAATTTTTTTTAAAATATTGAGTATAAACTGTGGACCAAGGCCTGTTGTGACATCTTGATTAATCCTACTCTTGTGGTAGAGCTCATGTGTACTTAAATGTAGCTCACTCGCTTGCCCTAACTCACACACCCACACACCTACAGAGTCCCTTTGTGAGCCCCTTTCTGACCCTCTCTCTCTCTTTCTCTTTCTCTTTCTCTTTCTCTCTCTCTGGTTCTGTCTGCCTGTCTGTCTGTCTCCCTCTATTTGGCCAGTTTTTGTGTCCAGTGTTGAAGTAAAGTTATACTTCTCATTAAATTGTGAGGAAATATGTTATTAATTTGAGATATTTAAATACTTTACTTCACACTTTATGCTGCGACA
>JBBPDH010000022.1:5696924-5709247 GCA_037974565.1 Clupeocharax schoutedeni
GAACATGGTTGTTGTTCAATAATAAAATTATTCCTCAAAAATACAACTTGCCTAATAATTCTGCACTCCCTGTAGCTAGAACTATTAGCAGTTTTTAGAAATTAAACTAATTTAGTGATCTATTTCTAGCTATATCTAAAGGAGAGGTTGAATGAGTTTTTTTCTTTTATGTCTCTGCCAAACCTGTATTGTTACCCTTAGAATGGTATCACTCCACTGCATATTGCTGCCAGAAGGGGGAATGTGATCATGGTTCGACTGCTCTTGGACAGAGGGGCTCAGATAGACGCTAGGACGAAGGTACCGTATCCCTTTTTGCTTATGCCTACAATACTGGGACATACAGAGGGTTTAATTATCAGATACAGTGTAAAATTTCTGCAAAGCAGACTGCAGGGTTATTTATGTCTACCTTCCAAAGGGTGACCTATTTATCTCCTCATGGGAGGAAATCAGGTATTTTTCTTGTGGTTAAAACCAGGATTCAAAAGCCAGGTGATACAATTTAATGACGAATTGCATAGTGAGGAATGCACACTGTGCTGTGGGACTGTACTGTCAGTGTGTAACATACAACGACTATTACTCTCAAGGGAGTGCAGTGAAAATACAGAGAAGGACTCAGGCTTGTTTTTTCATTAATTTCTTAATTTCTTTTGTTTTCATTCAGGATGAGCTGACCCCGTTGCACTGTGCGGCCAGAAATGGACACGTGCGCGTCATTGAAATTCTCCTGGATCAGGGAGCCCCCATCCAGGCCAAAACTAAGGTGACTCAGCAATAGTACCATATGTGTCCAACAGGGCCATATGGCCTTGACAAGATGGATGGTCCAGGTTTGAGTACTTCTCATCAAAGGATATGATTTGCCTACTACATTTGAGCTAGTTTCCAATATATCATCCAGTTTTGCACAAAAAATAGCCCAAAACAGGCTACATCCATTTAGCCTGTTATTTTCTGACAGTGTAGTCTCTCTGACAACAGATTACTGATCTGGTCATTCTCTGCTGTCTCTCCTCATGCAGAACGGGCTGTCTCCCATCCACATGGCAGCACAGGGTGATCACATGGATTGTGTGCGACAGCTACTGCAGTACAACGCTGAGATTGATGACATCACTCTTGACCACCTGACGCCGTTGCATGTGGCAGCACACTGTGGCCACCATCGTATGGCCAAGGTGCTGCTGGACAAGGGGGCCAAGGCCAATGCTCGAGCCCTGGTCAGTTCTGCTCTCTTTAACATTTGCTCCTTGCTCTACTAATTAGGAAGCTGGTTTTGCTCTTTTCTTCTGAGATCATCTCATTATGGCATAGGTCACCTATGCACAAAGGGCTATTATGGGTGCAGATTTTTATTCTGATCAAGCAGGAGTTTCAAACTGGTTTCCCTTGTTTAATCAGTTGGCCTCAACTGATTAGATTAATGGATACCAGCAGGTACAGCACTCCTTTGTGAGTACGCTTGATGCTTTATGGTAAACAATAGATTCTGCTGTGTGTTTGCTTATTTGTGCCATTTTGCTCTTTCAGAATGGCTTCACTCCTCTGCATATTGCCTGCAAGAAGAACCACATGCGCTCCATGGACCTCCTACTCAAGCACTCTGCATCTTTGGAAGCAGTGACAGAGGTCAGAAAACATTATTGCTGCTCATTCATATCTTTGCTATGCTTTAATTTAGTTTACTATGTTTGCTTTTTCAGGGACTAGAGTTTGGGATACAATTTAAGATTACTTCTATAATCCATTAATCTGTCAGCTGTATAGGATTAATTTACTAACGGAACTGTAGTGTCTTTTCTTGAATAATTTTGTTGAATAATCATTACAATTCATGTACAGTAATAGTACTTAGTGATGCACAATGGTATTCCATTGTAGTTTTAGACCATTAGACAAGAAATAGTAAATGTCTCTTCTGGGTCTTGCAGCTTTTGGCTCTATTGCCTGTGTTTCGTGTTGTATTTTTTCAGTCTGGACTAACTCCACTCCATGTCGCTGCATTCATGGGGCACCTCAACATAGTGAAGAGTCTGCTACAGAGAGGCGCTTCCCCTAATGCATCTAATGTGGTGAGTGTGTTCCCTAAGCCTTGTTTAAAATGTTTAATAAATTGTCATGATTTCTTTAGTTATTTGCATCACATAACTGTAGGTTTATCAACATAGATGTAATAGCTGCTGCACACATTTTTGCCATACTAACAGTCAGGGATGCCTGTAAAAAAGCATTCCTTAGTTTGAAGATATTCTCATCTATTCGTAAGAATTTACATGTAATATTATAGGTTTAAGATAAGTTTGTCTTTAGTATATTCATTTAGATAACCAATAACAATGAAAAAACATGAAATAGAAAAAAAATGTAACAATTAAAATAAACAATTCTAAATGTCCACTTGACATGCAATACTGACAGTTCATAAGATCTGTTTAATAATTTCTTGTCCTTTAGATGTTTAATACTAAAGTGGTTTCATGCTGGATCCGTTTGTGTTGTTGTAGAAAGTGGAGACTCCTTTGCACATGGCTGCTCGAGCAGGGCACTGTGAAGTGGCTCAGTTCTTGCTGCAGAATTCAGCACAGGTGGATGCTAAAGCTAAGGTAGGCAAACACATCAGAGCCATCTGGAGAAGGGCACGCAAGACTCACAAGCACCACAACCTGTTGAATGGTTTGCTGGTTTGACAGCATATTTTCTCTTCAGGACGATCAGACTCCACTTCACTGCGCATCACGGATGGGCCATAAGGAGTTTGTAAAGCTGCTGTTGGAACATAAGGCCAATCCAGACTCTGCCACCACGGCTGGCCACACCCCTCTGCACATCGCTGCCCGGGAGGGACATGCCCAAACCACACGCATTCTCTTAGATGGCAATGCCCAGCAAACCAAGATGACCAAGGTTGGTCTTCTGCTTTTTCTTTTTTTTTGTGTCTGTTCCTTTCTGTAAACGGGGCATGTAAACATGTTGTAAATGGTCTCTAGGGTAAACGGTTTCTGGCCAGATAAACAAATACAATTAGTACAAACATCAGAATATTTCGGGTGTATGAGTGTGCTGCACAAGCAAAATGGAAACAATCTCAATGAAAATTAAATTATATATGTCATATGAATAAATATGAGTCCTACAAATAAATTTCTCATTATTTGATCCTACCTCTGTTTTCTAATCCTATTTATTTTGATGCAAACATTTTTGGTAGGTTTGGCTTAGCTGTTTCAAACTATTTTAAAACTGTATTGCATTAATCACTAATCAGCACCTGAGTCTGTAAAAGTTAACCATACCTTAGGTGCAAGCATTTGCACTCATTCTACTTTTGGCATTTTACATTTTTGTTTGCAGCAGAAGAATTTACTTGTATAAAAAAACAAATGTTGTTGCTCAAATATTTTACAATGTTTAGCTGAAAACACAATGTTTTAGATAATGCCTCTTACTTCAGTATTTGCATATAGTCATGCTGTATGTGTGTGGCTGTGTATTACAACAGAAAGGGTTTACGCCCCTCCATGTGGCGTGTAAATATGGGAAGGTGGACGTGGCAGAGCTGCTTCTGGACAGAGGTGCCAATCCCAATGCAGCAGGAAAGGTAAAGCAGCCCACCGCAGTGACTATTACACAGAGCACATCTCTGTCCTGATTATGTGTGTATGTGTGATGCACTGTACATATGTCACAGATAGAAGTAACTGACTGAGAGCATGTGTCTCTCCTTGCAGAATGGATTGACCCCTCTGCACGTAGCTGTCCACCACAACAACCTGGATGTGGTGAAGTTGCTGGTCAGCAAGGGTGGTTCTCCACACAGCACTGCCCGAGTACGATTCACATATAGAAACAAAAAAGCATACAACCTCATATTGAAACCTCATAACTCCTCATAACTTCCTCCTAAATAAAGCCTGCTCTCAATAAAGAAATATCAAAAGGAGCACTGTAGACATCAAGGCACAAGGGGGCAGGTGCTTGAGATGTATTTACCTTTGCCTGCTGTCTCTTAATGAAGAACTGTACTCTCTTTCCTGCCCTCCCCTTGTCCCTGTTTGATCCAGAATGGCTACACTCCTTTGCACATAGCTGCTAAACAGAATCAACTGGAGGTGGCCAGCAGTCTGCTGCAATATGGAGCCAGTGCCAATGCTGAATCCCTGCAGGGGGTCACTCCCCTCCACCTGGCTGCTCAGGAGGGACGACCTGACATGGTTGCTCTCCTCATCTCCAAGCAGGCCAACGTCAACCTTGGAAACAAGGTCTTTGCATACACTCAACTCTGCTCACCATCACACAATGATAATATTAGTTAATTATTTAGTAAATTATATCTCACCAAGTAGTGTTATGCTGATTGCATTGTTAAAGGGTCATGCTGGCATAAAACTACCATTTTATAATTTTTTGTCATGTTATGGAGTGTGCTTTGGCTTGCTGTGTCCTCATCCTCACAATTTTGAAAGATTTCACAATTTTGTACAGTGTGTTCTTATGGGACAAATGAATATATCAAATACAGTAATTCATCCCACATAAAGAGGACAAACTGCTTACATTTAGATGAGATTCTCTGTGCTTATCATGGTAGTAATGCAGTATTTCTGTGTGTGTGTGTGTGTGTGTGTGTGTGTGTCTGTATGTGTTTAGAACGGCCTGACTCCTCTGCACCTGGTGGCTCAGGAGGGACACGTGGGCATTGCAGACATGCTGGTGAAGCAGGGTGCTTCTGTCTATGCAGCCTCAAGGGTAAGTACACACACACACACACACATACACACACACACACACACACACACACACATAAGCACACACACACACACACACACACACACAAACCCACACACATAAGCACACACACTCACACAAACATGCTCTTGGGCAAACATTCACACAGACACACGCCATCTCTAAAATACTGCGTCATGCAGAAATGGTGTTTGTGAGGAAGTTTCAGTGAATGAATGTGTCACCGTTTTAATGAGTCTCACTGAAATTTGAAACTCATGACAAAGCAGGAGTTGCTCAGCCTTGACCATTGACCCTTTATCACGTGCCTTGCTCCATTGGTGGATTGACTTGTCTTTCAAACGATGCTCTGAAAATAGAAGCTGGGCCCCAGGCCCTGTCACACCAAACGACATTGACTTTCTCTCTTCTGCTGAAATCTCCAGAGAGTATGAAAAGTGGAGGCTCAGACTCCTTTTTTCACTTATTCACTGGACTTTAACTCTCTTTTCCGACCTCAGTTACAAACACTTTTTCTTTTTCTTTTTCTCTTTCTGTTTCAGATGGGTTACACACCCTTACATGTGGCATGTCACTATGGTAACATAAAGATGGTCAAGTTCCTTTTGCAACAGCAGGCCCATGTAAACAGCAAGACCAGAGTAAGTCTGAGATTCTTAGTATCTGTTTGTGGTCAGTGCTCTGGTTAGGAGCCACTGATTATATTACTGTTAAATGATCATATTGTTGGTCATTCTTCTGTATTTCTGTAATTTGCGTTGCATGCTTTGTGGCTTAAGTCTCACCTGGTGATTCAGCAGATCATCATTCAACCAATATTAGAAGAAAAATGGCACTGTAACTGCATGATATCACATTTATTTCTATCTATGAATACAAGATGGGAGTATTCACATACAGGATATATGTTTATTCTGTGTATGACCATTCCTGTCTTGTATTTTTCACAGATGACATAAAATGCAATGTGTTCCAGTACAACCTTGAATTTTAGTTTATAACTAATATTGAATATAACTATTGAATTTGTTACTTTTTGAGCTGTTTTTGCTTTTTGAGCTCTTTGTGTTTCTTTTGAATTCGAACTCTCACAATCATTACTTTTTCTTTTTTATATCTCAATTAAAAAACCAAGCATTTTACTTTTGACCACCTCTGAAAAGGCAAATACCTAAGGCACTCACTCATATTATCAGCTGGCACACTCAACAGGACAATAGAAACCTCAAAAACAGGGCAAATATGTCAGATATTTCAACACCCCATCTCGTAAGTGAGCCGAAAAGTTCATTTATGAGTTAGAGTGTTTAAATATATCATATATTTGTGCTGTTTTTGAGGTTTCTACAGTCCTGTTAAGAGTATCAGCTGATGATGGAGTGACATGTCCACATAAAGCAACACACTGGTTAACTCTTGCACACGCAGTTGTGCATTCACATGGATTTATTTGACAACCTTAAAGGTATTCTTCCTATGGAATGCATTTGCTCTAGATTTCTGTGAAGTGCAGTTATGTTTCTAAGATCTTAAATAACTTACCCCACTACATGTCTTATCTTTGTCTTTGTCCTTTTGTCTGTAAGGTGGGCTACACACCTCTTCATCAGGCAGCTCAGCAGGGTCATACAGATATTGTGACTCTTCTACTGAAACATGGGGCTCTTCCCAATGAGATCACCACTGTACGAATCATGTTTGTTAATTTTGTTCTCCATTCTGCATCATTTCCTTATGCTTTCTATCTAGAGCCTTTTAAGCCAGATTATATAATTCCTATATTATACTATACTTTAATATAGTATACTCATTTTATAAACACCTGATATTAATGATTTAATGTAAATGTGTTCATGAATTAATATATTTAAAGTATATTTTAGCCGTTCTGCTGCAGTAAACACAGAGAATAACATCACTTGGGAGACTTACCAGTATTACACAAGTTTATGGGGTTTGGAGTGAAAACCAATCTCTGACCTCTAAGTGCGTTTTTGTCAGGTTGTTGTGAAGCTACTTCGAATGGTTATCAGAAATAAATTTAATGAGTGTGTGTTTGTGCATGCATTTTCTGTTGCAGAATGGAACCTCACCACTGGGCATCGCTAAGCGGCTAGGCTATATCTCCGTCATTGATGTGCTCAAACTGGTTACTGAGGAATCTGTGTCCATGGTGAGACACTGTTTGTTATACGATTGTAATCTGAAAAGCCCCTGAGAAGTTAGCAGATATATGGCTTAATCTCTACATATCTTGTCCCCTACTGCGTGTCTTCGGCATTAATATTTTTCAAAATTCTCTCTGTATTTCTCTCTCTCCCCCTCTTTCTCCCCCTCTCTCTCTTTCCGGTTGCTATCTCCTGCCTGCTCAGATCACAGCAGAGAAGCATCGTATGAGTTTCCCAGAAACGGTGGATGAAATTTTGGATGTGTCTGAGGATGAAGGTGGGTACTGCTGACTCAGCTGTGCTCACAGGATAATTGCAGGAGAGTGTCATATTAAAGCAGTGCTTTCCCTCAGTGCCACAGCCATCCTGATCCTTCGAAAGAAGACTTTAAAAAAGCTCTGGAGAAAAAATGCGATCAGCATATTGCAGCTGCTGTAAGAGAACGGCTGTAACTCCAAAAGCATTATTGAGTATATATTATTTTAAGTTATAGCACAGTGACACTTATTTCTTAACCAATACTGATATTGAAACAACGATCAAAGACGTCTTGATTCCAGGCATTCATTCTTCTCCTGGCTTTTATTTCCTTCATTTAGGTCCCATTTGAAAGTATCAGACAAAAATATTTGAAAACAAAAAAATGTGAGTTGCGGGTTTTGAAATAAGGCTGAATCACACTGTCTGATAAAACTGTGCACTGTCCTGGTAAATTTTTGCGCTTTAATGTAAAAATGACATGGTTAATGTCTAAACAAGGGCCCATAACTGAAGATTAAATATAAAAACCCTAAAAAGAAAACTTATAGCTGCAGTGGAATATGACACAATTATGTTCCCTAACTAAAGGTCCCGAAGATGTGCCCTTGTTTTTACCACCCAAGTCAAAGCGTTTTCCTGAATGGTACAGTTTTTTTCTGACAGTGTGCCAGAAAAAAACAGTTTGTTATGCTAGATATCCATCTTGAACTACACTCTCTCCATCTCTTCTCCAGGAGTTGCACAGCTAACATTAGGTAGGAGCGCCTCCTTCTCTCTGCCTTGGTTGTCCAGTTGTCGGTTGTTTCGTGATCGTATGCCTTCATCTCAAGCTCTCTCATTCTGTCTAAAACTGAGTTTTATCTGCCCTGTTCTGGGATCTGTCGTTCGATTTTATAACAGTGTTGTGGGCTATTCATCACCATGTAGTCATGACCTGCTTTTTTCTTTATAAGAGCTAACATTTATGTGTGGTGCTCATTATCCACAGGACCACGTGTAAACATCCATTGAAGCAAGGGTTTTGTCTCTATCCCACTGGCAGTAAAGTGAAATAATAAGAAAATAATTGACGAATGATTATCGTTTGACTCAGCAGAGAAATTGCTGTGTACTCATCGCTGAACTCCCATTGTTAAACCTCTCCAATAACAGGAACAAATCACTTTCGAATTCAGAAGAAGCACGTGAGGTCATCTCTCTACTGGGCATGCTTACCAGCCTAACTGCAATAATGTCATACAGTCTGACGCGGTGTCTTGATTTCCTCCATGTTTTCCATTGGCTCTATGTGTGTATGAATCCATTGCTTGGATGGCACTGAAGTTGGTTATGTGAGCTTGAGTCTGAGGGATGATGAATGGTGAACACTGAATGATGGTGAATGACATTTGAGCTCTCTTTATACCATGACTTTCACTTAAGTCCCTTTCTTAGCACTTTCCTCCTGTATCTTCCTTTTGATTTCTGTTCTTCCTGAACCCTTTCTCTCTCCTTTGTCCCTTGTTCCTGTGTGGGCTGATGTCTGATCTGTGCTGTGTGTAGGCGATGAGTTGCTGGGGATGGATGGAGCTCGTTACCTCAAGCTGGATGACCTGAAGGATCAGGATGATGACTTTCTTTCACCAAAGAAGTCTCTGAGGGACTTTGAAAGTGGATTGGGCACAACGTACGTAGAAAACTTCTAGATCAACTGTAGACCATTTAACCATATGATTACCATTCCAAAGTATAGAATGACTAATTTTGTTGAAAATACGTGTACAAAAGCATTCAAACATTTCTAAAATTATTAACAGTAATGTGTAAAAACAAAAAACAAAACCCCCATTTTTTTTTGTAGCTTGCAAATGTACAACCCAGTCTGAATGTGTGCATTTGAAAACTAAGCTACAAAACTAGCTTATTTTGAACCGGTTTTCACAAAGTCACAAAAGCTATATTTCCATATATCCACTGATTTAGCCTACAGCAGTTTCACCCCTCCCATTTATGCTAAAGTTATCAGTGAACTGACATATAGACAGTTCAGGTTCATGGTCCGGCAAATGAGTAAAACATAGACAATGCCAACTCAAATTACGAAAACACATCCAAGTTATACAGCATCATAGTGTCAGTGTCAGTTAATGCAATTGTGGACGTGAGCATATTTAGAATTTTTAGATGTTTCCATTATGATCAATAGAGCTGTGGGTGATCCCATAATGACTGTTTGTTGAATAATCTGATTTTACAGTTTTTCCTGTAAGCCAGATATAGATGATCAGTTAAGACATGTTTGATGACTTTGCTTTTTAGATTAGCACTACGAGTTTTACCGCAAAGACAACCCATGCATTGGTGGCAGGGGCTTCAAAGTGCTGCAGGGCACAACATTTTCTGCGCAACTATTTTCCCTGTATTCAAACCCTTTGTGTCTAAATTGAGTGTTACATAGATGTTTATGCAGTCAATGATTTTCATTATTGCAGATGTTAATGCGATATATTCATTAGAAGGCTTTTGACCTAATTGTCTAAACTGACTGCCTGGTCAGCTACATAGTGAAATTTTGTTGTTTAGTTAATAGTAAGTTAGTTAAGTTAAGCAGTCCTAGACTGCTCTGACACATCTGTGCCATTTTAAAGAACAGCTGGGTGTGGTTTGATCAAACTGAAGGAGGTTCTGTGTACTAGGTTAGCTTTTTAGCCTCAGCATAAAACTAATGAAGCAAAATGTGAACACAAAATATCTTGGCTGATTAACCACTTATGTGGTAAGTGGAAAACTGTGTGTTTTTTTTCTTGCTGCACAGCTCCTTTAATCTGTTAAAATATTCAAAAAGTTTGAATGGCTATGGTTATTGTCAATATCTAAAATGATGTATGTATGTATGTATGTATCATAAATGGATTTCTCAGTATTAGAAGTAACACATGCATAATGTGTTTGTCTCTTTTCCTTTCCAGACCCTACTCGCCTGCTATTCCCAGAATTCCCTGTGTATCTCCAGAGACTGTCATGTTGGATCAGGTACTGTTTTAGACCTTTTCAGCATTCAGTTTAAAACGATGCTTTCTTTTTCTCACATGAAGTGATCTTTTTTGATTTTTATGAGTGCATACGTTTGTACGTAACCTGTGGTGTCCTGTATGTCTACAGCACACCCCTGTCCCTCTGCCTAAAGAATATGATGAGGACTCTCTGATCCCCAGTAGTCCAGCCACAGAAACCTCAGACAATGTTAGCCCAGTCGCCAGCCCCATTCACACTGGGTCAGTGGAGTCTGTTAAATATAATCAACTTTAAAAACAATGTTTCACTAATGTACTTAAGGCTAATGTACTGAAGTATCCAATAATTAACATAATGTAAACTCCATGCACAAATCATCACACACCTGTCCAAAAAAAATGATTAAAACGGTAAAATACCTCAAAATTACTACTATTTTAGCATACAAAAATAGTTTGTCAATTTTTACAAATACTTTAAAAAGTAAAAATCTTACAGATTAATGTGGTTTGAAGTATGTGTGTGATGCTTTAGGCAAGCCATTGGAATCTCTTGAGCAAGATACTGTCCCCACAAACCCCGGCTTCACCTGGTGAACTGTGGTGTGTTCATTCATGATTAAAAGGGGCCACTTTACTTGTTTTGTTCACAGCTCCCATTCAAACACTGTAATTTTGTGCTGTTGATTGCTGCTTGATTGACAGGTTTCTGGTGAGTTTCATGGTGGATGCGAGGGGCGGGTCCATGCGTGGCAGCAGGCACAATGGGTTACGAGTGATCATTCCCCCACGCACTTGTGCTGCTCCTACGCGCATTACCTGCCGTCTGGTTAAACCACAGAAACTCACCACGCCTCCTCCTCTGGTGGAGGGAGAAGGCCTCGCATCTCGCATCATCTCACTGGGACCCTCCAGCATGCAGTTCCTCGGGTGAGCCAGACCTGCTATGCTGTAGAGCCAGAGCCTTTGGTTTTTGTTTTGGTAACTCCTTGAACATTATTTTTTTATTCGGTTATTAATCTTAAGATGTATTATTCTACTATACAATATTGTATTGTACTATACATTATTCAGTAATTACAATGAAACAAATAGTTATGTGAGCAACAGAATGCAAACTGATTAAGAAGGACTGTTAAAAACTTGAAAATGTCTTCTTGTTGGCTCCCAGACAATTTATTGAATGATAATAATTTATGTTACTCTGTAGTATTTATAAGTCATTAAGTAGATAGAGTAAATTGTTGAATTTCAATTCACATCCCTATGTGTAATGCAGATAATTGAGCAGTGCGTGTTGTTTTGGATATGTGGTAATAGTGCTGTGCTTTAATCCTGACATTATTTTCCAGGCCAGTGATTGTAGAGATTCCTCACTTTGCTTCTCTGGGGAGGGGTGATCGAGAGCTAGTTGTGCTGCGTAGCGAAAACGGCTCTGTCTGGAAGGAGCATCGCAACCGCTACGGTGATGATGTGCTGGAAACCATTCTCAATGGCATGGATGAAGGTGAATCTCATCATGTTGACTTAAAAACATGAAACTGCATGAGGCAAAAGGCGGCTGAGATTCAATTTTTCAAACCCTTTTTATTCAGAACTGGAGAGTCAAGAGGAGCTGGAGAAGAAAAGAATCCGTCGAATCATATCCACAGACTTCCCCCTTTACTTTGCGGTGGTGTCACGTGTCCAGCAGGAGAGTGATCTGATTGGTCCAGAAGGTGGTCAACTTATCAGTAAACTGGTGCCCCAGGTCCAGGCCATCTTCCCTGAGACTGCTGTCACAAAACGAGTGCGGCTGGGACTACAGGTGAGAATGTGTCTTTCTGTCAGCACAGCTACACTTGTCTGTTTGACCTCTTTTTAAATCAAGGGTAGTAAAATTGGGGTTACCACCTCCTTGTAAACCCAATATTAATATTACATTAATATTACGTTGTCATTTATTGTACTGGAAAGGCTCATTCAAGGTATTGGAACACTGCTGTAAAGACTTGACTTCCTTCAACCACAAAATAATTAGTGAGGGCAGGTACTATTGCCACTGGGCATGGTGACAAATTATAGAATTTATGTATTTATGCACATCGGGATATGTTTGGACATATAATATGTAATATCTAGACTTTTCAGAATCAGAATCAGAATCCGA
>JBBPDH010000022.1:5709638-5720706 GCA_037974565.1 Clupeocharax schoutedeni
TCTTCTCTTCTCTTCTCTTCTCTTCTCTTCTCTTCTCTTCTCTTCTCTTCTCTTCTCTTCTCTTCTCTTCTCTTCTCGTTTCTTCTCTTCTCTTCTCTTCTCTTCTATTCTCTATCCAGGCCCAGCCAATCCCTGATGAGTTATTGACTCGGCAGTTAGGTAATCAGGCAACATTCAGCCCTGTGGTGACGGTTGAGCCACGCAGACGTAAGTTCCACCGGCCTATTGGTCTGCGTATCCCCCTGCCCCCATCATGGAGGGAAAGTCCACGCGATGCTGGAGAGGGAGACACCACCAGCCTGCGTCTCCTTTGCAGCGTTATTGGTATGCTCTTATGGGTGACACAAGTATAGGTTTCTGAAAGAGGTCGATTTTATTTTGTTGCAATACGTGACAGTCTGAGACAGCTTTGATATGCCTGCCCTGCCAAAGCAGGGACAAGGGGATAAGTATACAGTCGTGGCCAAAAGTTTTGAGAATGACACAAATATTAGTTTTCACAAAGTTTGCTGCTAAACTGCTTTTAGATCTTTGTTTCAGTTGTTTCTGTGATGTACTGAAATATAATTACAAGCACTTCATACATTTCAAAGGCTTTTTATCAACAATTACATGACATTTATGCAAAGAGTCAGCATTTGCAGTATTTGCAGTGATGAACCTCTTTCTTTGAAGTTCTTGATGATCCTATAAATTGTTGATTTAGGTGCAATCTTAGTAGCCACAATATCCTGTGGCCTGTGAAGATATGCTATTATGAAAACTTAAGCAGCAACTTTTCCAATTTCCCATATTTATGTAATTCTCAAAACTTTTGGCCATGACTGTAGACTGAGCATGATGATTCCAGATGGTGCTGGTTGTGAAAAAGGACATGAGGTCCACAGAGTTTGTAAAAACCTGTGACACTCTCCCTGCAGGTGGCACAGCCCCAGCTCAGTGGGAGGACATCACTGGTACCACTAAGCTCATGTACTCCAACAACTGTGCCAACTTCACCACTAATGTCTCAGCAAGGTGAGACACTCCAGAAAAATATTCACTGCCTTTCCCAAACACACTCTCATTTATGCAATATTTTTATATGTAAAAAAACAGATAAAAAAAAATCTGTAATTCATGGAAATGAGTATTCTTATATGCATACACTACCAAACATACGTTTTTTAAATTAGATAGAAAAATATACTGTGGAGTGAGGTGCATGTGCCACTGTTTCTGTTTTTAGATTCTGGCTTGCAGACTGTCCTCGAACAGCAGAGGCTGTGACATTTGCCAATCTGCTATATCGCGAGCTGATGGCGGTGCCATACATGGCCAAGTTTGTGGTGTTTGCTAAGATGAATGAGGCACGGGAGGGCCGCCTACGCTGCTACTGCATGACTGACGACAAGATGGACAAAACCCTGGAGCTACATGAAAACTTCACAGAGGTGGCACGCAGCCGAGACATTGAGGTCAGTTCTGAGCATCTAGTATGGCTGTAACGATACACCAAACCCACAATTCGGTTCAGTCTGTACAGAAGTCCCCAAGAATCACCACAGGCTGCAAAACCAATACTTCAGCTACCGGTTGACCATTGTCCAAAACTAAAAACCCTCTGTCCAGCTGGCCAAACTCGCACAAAACACAACAAAACTCTTACAAACAAACTCCCCAGTAGTTTTAGCACAACCAGCCAGATGCTTATAAAGTGAAGTGTCTTAATTTCCTTTTACTTACATTCAAAGAAATTTAGCTCAGACATGGATGTCTCCATAGGTGGCCCTTGTGGATTTTAGACTATAACTCCATCTAGGAAGGTCAGAAAGACTCGCTGGAGGGCTTACTGAATCATAACAACCTCTGCTATTGGTGAAATTGAAGTGAACATACACCAATCCCAGTGTAAAAAAGATTTAATTAGGAGGCCGTCACCCTAGCAGTGAAAGCTAACAGATGTGGTAGCATTGAATCTGGACAGGAAGGCTAACTGTGGGAGTTGGAAGGGAGTCGCGATTCTACTTTCTCACACCACAACACAGGTTCTGTGTGGATCTGAGTGTCGCAATTTCGGTTTCATATTGCATGTCATTACAGCCCTAGCATCAAGGTCCACTGATTGTACTTTTGCTTTTTATGCTGTTTTTTCTTCTGTCATCTTTCCTTTCTTTTGTTTTCTTCTTATTCTTCTTTCTTTTTGTTTTCTATTGTTCCTCCTGATCTCTCTATCTACAGTAATGCATATTTTTAGTGCTTCATTAACATAATAACAACTGTGGTACGCACTTGGATTGGATTGTTATTGGTCGAATAATTGCTGTGGTAGTAAATTCAAGAATTCATGCACCTGTTTTAATATTTGTGTTATATCTAGTGATGGGCTAGTTCATGTTTGTCCAGTTCTGATCTGATTCCGATACACAACTGCCTATACAGATACAGATTCCGATATAACCCTTTTTACTTTAATATTAGCATTATTTTTGTTTAAATTATGCTGTTTGTTAATTAGGTTACTGAATAAATAATAAATAATTACAGAATAAATAAACCACTAAGCACTTATTCGAAGAGCAAAAAATATACACAACTGTATTGAATTTAAAGGAATTGCAAAGGAATTTATTTATGTCACACTTCACAAAAAGGTAGCAGCAACAGCTGTAAATATGGATAAATATCAAAACCACAACAATCTTTGCTGAATCATCTAAATAGTTCAAGTATTATGTTCATTTTAGCTGCAACAACTGTGTAAACAATAAAGTTCAAAACTAATTTGAAGACATGACATGGGCAGAGTGTAATCTAACCACTTCTGTTTTTAAGGTGGACTGGCCGAGTTACGTGATGCCCATCTCTAGATATATCCATCACCTAGGATTTATTAGTGTTTGTTTTTGCTTTGCTTATCCTTGCGGTGCAGTACTCTAGTCAGAGTATGTTGTGTCTGGCTATATTATATTCAGTGGGGGCTCATGTTGCGGGATAAACACATTTCTTTTCAGTTTCCCTACAAAGGCAAAACAGGTGCCAAGCATTTATGATTTCAGGGGCTTATTGTAAATGAAATGGTGTATATTTATCTGGTGGCAGTGTTTGTATGAGTGTTTGATATATGTGGTTGAGTCACTGCTGTCAATGAAATTCCCAAAAAGGACTTCGATAAGGTTTTATAAAAGGAAGCTCAACACGAGACGTAATGAAAATATAAAAGAAAGATTTAATATTATCTTACAGCAAGGGTACAAGTCTGAAAGCCCGAGATGTTCTGAATCTTAAGCGTGTGCTTTCCAGTTTATACAGCAGTAAGCAATGTGTGTGCATATCATAGTTGTCGTTAGGTTAGTCAAAACAAAAGACTTTGTATCTTCTCCGGTCCCGGACACTTCCAGCTGCATCGCCCCGTCCTTCTATCAGAGATACAGAGAAGACAGTACTCACAGAGATAGATGTAAGACAGAGAGGGTACAGGATTATAAAACTCAAGGTTTCTTACTGATTTCAGTGCTTGAACTCACTAATATATATGAAGTAAAATAAGAATAATGATATATATGAAAGAAACTTTATTAAGGATAACATTTCTCAAACAACTGCATAATTGCCATCCTGACTCACCCTTTCCCCCATTTCTCTTGCTCTGTTTCTCCTTCCTCAGGTAATGGAGGGGATGCCTCTACACTTAGAGTGTTCTGGAAACCTGGTGCCAGTGAGGAAGGCAACTCAGCAGCCTCGTACTTTCAGTTTCCAGGCCTTTAGAGACAACAGACTACCCGTCTCAGTGAAGGTCCGTTTTGTGTATTTATCTGTGTGTGTTTGTGTGTGTTTGTGTGTGTGTGTGTGTGTGTGTGTGTGTGTGTGTGTGTGTGTGTTTGTTTAATATAGCCCAGCGGTATATTTACCTTCCCCGTCTCAGTGTGTCTATTCAGACCATTCTGCACCTGTTATATATAATCGCTCTCATATATTTTAATATAAGACAATATGTACAATGAATTTAATCTTAACATTTAAGATGCTATAAAATATGTGATCACAGAAATAGTGACATAAATTGGAATGGGTTTCACAGTTCTGTTAAATTAATACAGAGGCAGAACAACTTCTGCAGTTTCACCCTTAGTGCACAGCTTTTCTTGAGTTAACTCAACTTGAGGACTCTACAGTAGTACAATTTTTTTCCTAACTAATGTTGTTTAGTTCTGTATCACAGCTAAGTAAACAATATAGAAGTCATTTTTACTTCTTCTTCACTAGCACACACTCTTCATATTACACAGTCCCACCAGATATCTTCCCTCTTTACTCCTATTTGAATGACACTGCTGATCTCCTGATGGTGGCAGAATGAGACAGTTGCTCTACTTGTAAACCCCTAAAGTTGTTGTGGCCACAAATGTTTAATACACTTTAAAAATATTGTTTTTATTTGCAAGACTTATCTGACGTATTTATTATTATATTAAAGTAATTGAACATTCAAATTGAAATAATACGTTAACATTAGTGTTGTTCTCTTACCCATTAGTGTATAATTGTTAGCCACAAATACTTAAAATTAAAACTAAAATAATATCAAGAAATTTGGATTTTAAGGGTTCTGAGTGATCCTGTGTTATATGTTATGTGATGCAGAGGAATTATATAAGTATATAAAACAGAAATCTAACTTCAGGGGCCCAATAATATGAAGGTTGACACCAGCATCAGGAGATTAACTAGTTTTGTAGTGTGTACTTAGCTGACATGCAGAACTGAAGAGTTAGGAGGACCTTTCTAAATAAACATGTATGAGGTAAGCAGACTCTTGTGTCATTGAGTTTAAAATGAAAGCTGTGCTGATGAAATGTTTTTTACAGTTGTTTTGTAAAGTTAAATAAATGAAGGCATTTATTTTACTCCTTCTGTATCACATCGTACCTTTGTGCAAAAGCCCAGTACAAATTCTACATGACATTTTTTGTATAGTTAAAACCCTAATGTGTATATGTACATTAACAGCATTTGTTTGTATGTGTGCTCTTAAGTGTGTGTATACACGTTTATAATTGTCACCATTGCTCAGTGTTAAAACCCTTCTTTGTAGTCCATCTGACCTCCTCCTCTCCAGCTTCATCCTCTGTCTGTGTTCATTTGTGTGTGTCACTGGAGCTTACTGTCTGCCTATCTCAGTCTCAGCCAAGGTGCTTCCTGTGGTACTTTTGGCCTCTGTGGTGCAGTGACTGTGTAGATGTAACTATTCTCTTGGTGTCGTGAGCATGCCCTTTAACTCTCACTTTCTTGCCTGCCTGCGTACCTTTCTGCCTGCCTGTCTGTATGTCTGTCTCACTGTCTCTCTCTCTCTCTCTCACGGTCACTCTCTTACTGTCTGATCTCACAGACGACAAGGTAAATGTGAAGGTAAATCTCTAACTCTCTCGCCTGCCTACGGACTGCTTCCATCCCCTCCTCCCCCTACCCCGTCTACCTGTATGACTCAGAGTGAGGCCACAGACCCATCTAATGCTGTCTTTCCCTCTCTCTCTCTCTCTCTCTCTCTCTCTCTCTTCTTATTCTTCTTCTCTCTTTTCTCTCTATCTCTGCTTTCTAATTCATTTATCTCATCTCCTTTTGCTGCCCTGATCTTGGTCTAATTTCACCCCTCCTCATGTTACCCTTTTTAATTTTCTCCAATTACCCATCCCTGCTGTTTTTGTCCTCCTGCTCCCTCTACTCTTTTCTCTGCCTCTCAGGTGAGAGACAGTAATAAGGATGCCACTGGGTTCCTGTCATTCCTCCGCAAGTCCACCAAATACGAGGACACACAGCATGTGCTGTGCAACCTCAACATCGCCATGCCTCCATGTGTTAAGGTACTGAAGATTGCATTCAGTGTCCGGATGAGTCATATTTTTTGTCTATGTAAAAAGAAATTGGTCAGTAGAGTTAGCTTTGGGACATACATACAAATAACACCTTTCACACTGTCTAAACACACTGGTCCAAAATTTCCCATCGATTTTCATGGGGATTGTGACCTAGTGACTGTAGGGGCACATTTAAGTCACTTTTCACTCGGCTCAACCTGTATTTAACTGACTCTACTGGCTTTTTGTAGCCAGGACCTTATTTGTTTTCCACTACAGTTAGTATCCCCTCAATGTACTGTTGATGCCAAACAAAACTCATCAACACAACAACAATATTGCAATAGCAATAGAGAATGCTAAAGGTTATGACATGTCATGTGATGAGTGTAGTCTGCAGTGTTTTCACTTTGCGTTGTTTTTGAAACCTGTGCAGCTTACTTGAAACCATGAAGGAGTAGGTAAAACAAAAGCACTGGGTACTGGGTACTAGGTACTTGATTTGCCAGATTAAAAAACCCAAAAAAGGTGAGTACAATTGATTTTAGTCAAGCCAATACCATGCAGCTACTATAGACTCTCATGCTTCCTTATACTTTTTATATTTTACATACCCTCCCCTCTTGTGTTTTAATATCAGCTCAGTTTATCTTTGATCTAATTTACAGCTCCTTTACTGCCCTTAACGGCACCAAAATCAAATAACTCTGTGTAAAACAGATTAAAGCACAGTTTCTACTTAAGTGGAAACTCTTTGACTAAAATTTGAAGGTTTGTTCAACAAGATTGTTTACATAGTCCGCCACAAGTTCATGATTATTAGCTTTTGCAGCACTTTACCAAATCACACTTCATTTACAACTATACAAAGGAAGACTAATGTGTTTTTGTGTGTGATGAATCATAAAGACCAACAATTGAAACTAACTTCAGAAGCCCAGATTTTCTATTTTTATTGTTTCTCCATGACACATCCTGATGCTATTCTTAACAGCAAAAGAGCACAATAGCCAAAATAGCAAAATAGTCCTAACTTCTAAAGTCTGCTAAAATGGGATGGTTTGCTGTGCCAGGAAAATTGCATTTATTCTTCTATGGAGTTCATGTCTTAAATATCCTACACACTCAGAAATGTTAATTCCTTATTTTAAATAAATAGGTTATTGTACCATGTTAGCAGTGAACATTACATGTTTTGTTGCCAACTGAGAATTCTGTAGAATTTCCATATATAAAATGATTATAATTATTGATGCACCAAAAGGATTTTTTGGACCAAAACCGATACCCTAAAATGGGGAAACCGAAAACCAAAAAAAAAAAAAAAATGTATTATTAAATTATTCTAAGAATCTGTTACAAAACTATGAACATGTTTATTTAGCATTCAAACAATGCACAATATAATATATAGTTTGAAATAAAATATTTTACTTGGCCCCACTCATGAATAGCCTAAAATTAAGATGGCTGAATTATACAATTAAATATCTTCTCTCATAAAACAAGTATCTAAGTGCATTTTAATATTCTGATCATAGTGCATGAACAAAGTGTATTCAGAGCAAGTGCTTTAAAAACTGGTGAAAGATAGAACAACATTCTCTGGAGTCCTTTAACAAAATAGTTTATTAAAACAGAGACTGGCAGCCCATATCTTAACCATAATCACTGGAAAACTTTATTGCCTTTTCAGGCAGAGTGTGTGTGCTCTAAGGGTCTTTCCTCTTCTGTGCTTCAGACTCTGTCCCTTTGTGGATGCACACTCTCTAGAAATGTCGGCATTCCACGCTTTACAAAGGACTTTCCGAGTGTCTTTCTTATGGGGGTTTCCACTGACTGGTATCAGCTTGGCTTGTTGCAACTCTACTCGCTTTTTTACTTTTTCTGTATCTAAAATCTGAACGTTAGGATTAGCGCTAGCGTTAGCATTAGTGCTAACTAACTAACGTTGCTACTTTAAGCCTTGTCTGGTAAGCCAATTGACTCTGTTTTGTGGCAAACAGTCAAAAACCAAGAAATAAAACTCCTCTGATTTCATCCATGCTGGCAATTGTAATGATGCCAGGTTGTTTACCTTAGCTTAGAGCCCCCGCTTGGGCTTGGTTGCTATAGCAACCAGTTTTAGTTGAAAACTGAACGTCCGAAACCAAACTGAAGAGACTAGACCGAACAAAGCTGGTACCAGTCAGTGGAGAACCCCCTTTAGATATATGGAAATGCGCCCACACTAGAGACAAGTTGACTGTAATCCAGTCTGGTGCATGCAGTCTGCGGTTGTTGATTGCGTCATCACTGTTTCAGTCAAGTTAAAAAAAAAAAATATTGCGGCCGATACCGAAAAGGCTTTTTTTGCCATTTTAGGCCAAAAATTTTCAGTGGCCGAATATTCGGCGCATCCCTAATTATAATAAAAATGATGACACCACAGAAGGAATATATATGTCATATAGTGCAGTGCTGTATTGAAATCATTATATCCTAACGTTATACATTTTTGCAGTTAAGGCATAGGTATGCTTGCAGGCCAACATCAGATAAAACAATAATTTAAATTCAGTGTCATTCTGAAAAAAAAAAACACAGATAAAGTGTGTGCTTGTGTGTGTGCTTTGCTCTCTATAACTGGCAGGTGGCAGGGAGTGAAGAGCGTAGACGAACTCTAACACCGCTGGCCCTGAGGGAGCGATACAGTGCCCTAAATGAGCCAGGCCTGGGTAAGCCACAGTGCCCCCAAGCTGCTGGAGGAGAAGGGGGCTCTCTGAATGCTCCATAACCCATCTCTGCTTCTGTAGCTCCCCATTCTACTGAACTTGTGCATGGCTCTGACTGAGCTCTGGATGCTAAATGCAAGGCTGAACGCCCCGCTCTGCAGTGCTAAGGGCACTTGCTGGGTTGGTGCTCTGATAAAGTGCCTCTAGAATTACTGGCAGCTCCATGGGTTCAAGGCATTCCTGCGTCCACAGACAGAATGAGCAGTAATGTAGTGCATGCTGCTGAATCTGATATGGTCCTAGCACTAATCCTTATAGCATGGCAAACTCCAGCACTGAGAATGAACTCCAGTGGAGAAAGGGCTGCCACACTATCCACTGTGAAGAAGATGAAGTTGGGAAAGGGTAATGAATCCTTATGGTTGTTTGGGGGGTGGTTATTATGCGACCTTCAAAGTGATTTTGAAGCAGATGAAGTCAAGAGGTTGTTAACGCAGGTCAGGCCTTGATGTGGTAAGTATGGACCAACACTGAAGTCATCACATCATCACAAAGCCTACCTGAGCCCATTTTTTATCATTTTGGATGGATTTATATTTATTTACTGTTACCATAGCAGTTGAAATCCATCCACAGTACTCATGTAACTCAGGCCCATGATTTGCATGATGAGAATCACTAAGACTGATTAGGCTTGAAGCATTGACTCCAATGAGTTTTTATGTGATTCTTTTCAAATTAGAAAATACACATACATCATAATCCAGCACATAATAATACAATATCTAAATGTCTGAAAGGTTATTTTTAAAACAATAAAGGAAAACTGTATACTTTTAAATGCTTTTTATATGTATAATAATTATACACAATTATATTATTTTACCTTTGTAAATAAATCAGTGAATTAAAATGAGGACAAATTATTTTGTTTATTCGAATGATGGAGAAAGTTGCAGTCTTTGGTAATAATGCACGTTTTTGTATTCTCAGCTGCAGTTAATGCCATGGAGAGGACAGAACTGAAAATCGCACTGATTGCTGAGCAGCTGGGCTTAAGCTGGACCGGTATGAGTGTATAGAGCTTTGCGTATGGGGTGTGACATTGAAATGCAGTTGTATGTCATATAGACTGTTTGTTTCCCTGTCTGTCTCCCTGGGATATTTTTCTTTTTTTGCCTTTGCAGAGTTGGCCAGAGAGCTGCAGTTTGGTGTTGATGACATTAACAGAATACGAGTAGAGAACCCCAACTCGCTCCTGGACCAAAGCTCAGCTCTGCTCAACCTGTGGGCAAGCCGAGAGGGCAGGAGGGCCAAAAGTGAGCCAAAATCTCTCATTAACCCACTATTCTGATTGAATGGAAATGTAATAATAACAAGAAATGATTAATACTATAATGTTATAACTGCAGTAATATGTATTAAATTATGCAGTTTATTTACCTAACCACAACCAAACTGGATTTATATTGTTAAAAACTTTTACTCTGACTCTTACACCATAGTGGAGAACCTGTATGGAGCGCTGAAGAACATTGACAGGTCAGACATTGTGAAGTCATTGGAGGCTCAGGCTCCACAGGCTGTGCCAGAGACGGAGGAGGAAGGAGCCTGCAGACTGTCTGAGCGTGACTCCACCATGCTATCTTCTAGTGTTATTAATGGTAAGAGGGGGCTGCACCTTACAATGATTTTTAGGTGATAAAACACTGCAGAGCTAATAATAGCTACCTTGACCTGGCAACTAGTGTTCCATGATCCACTTTCACCAAATGACCAAAATGCATGTGTTGAGGTTGGTGTCTGCATGGGTGCTCAGGTTAAATACATAGGGCTGAAGCATGGAATGATGAATTTGATGTGAATTATTGGGGAAAATTCACATTTAGGAACAGGTAAAATGTTGGACACATTTTACTGATTGGCAAAATTCTCATTTTACAGAATGAGAAACTGTATCTGAGTCCTTATTAATTAAGCATTATTAATTTCTTGTTATATTGTTTTATTTCTATGTTGTTGTTCATACCATTAAAAAAATTTTCTACAGCAATGTAGTCTAGCTTAGCAGCTGAAATAAATTTTTAAAACAATATATATACAATATGTAACAACTTTAAACAAACAGTGGTGGTTATATTTCCACATTATGAAAAATAATGAGTTAAATAAAGTTAGATAGACACAAGATGTGTCCATTTTTGATAAGAAGGTATACTATGTTATCTGACGCTTTAAAATACCATCACTTTATTTTCTTTGCCATTGTCCTATCATGTTATGATTTCATGATTTACTTGATTTCTGTATGGCTGTATTTGTGTGTTTTGACTTAAGCGTCTTCTTTCGATCATACCTATTTAGATCATATTGAAGCCTGATAAGATTTTTTCAAGACCTTTAAGGACTACTCTACTCTTTATGGGTTTTTAGTAGAGGTCGGCCGATGTATCGGTTTTGCCGATTAATCGGCACCGATAGTTGATCCCCGGAACTATCGGTTATCGGCAAAAATCCACG
>JBBPDH010000022.1:5735751-5751073 GCA_037974565.1 Clupeocharax schoutedeni
ATGCTATGCACCCTTATTAGAGTTGTTATGGATGTACTTTACGCATACTATCTAGATTCAAGTTATAGAAACATGCCCATGATGTAGAGGCTTTGTAGGTATTTGAACTTGTTTTCTTTTCTTTTTTATTGTTATGGAGAGAAGAAAACATGAATATGTATACAAGCCTTTCAATCAGATTCATTCTGACATGAAGATATGTATAGATCATTTACCCTGCACACCAGCTCAGACCATTTACAGAAATTAATAAAGATGTGACATATTCGGAGTGTCTAGACCTCTGTGTGTGTGTGTGTGTGTGTGTGTGTGTGTGTGTGTGTGTGTGTGTGTGTGGGTGTGCGTGTGCATGTGTGTGAGTGAGACAGAGAAATATGTGGCTTGATCCAATTACTGTTTTATCATTACACCATGCCTACATTTTTTATAGACTTGCAAGTTCAGGTAAGAATGCAGAACCACATTATTAATATCATTATTGTAGTAAAGTGGTCCATTGTAGTTACAGCAGAACACACCTCATCGCACAGTGAGAGCAACATGAACTTCTTTCTCTGAATTTACCCCATTCACCATGTGAAGCTGTGGGCAGCCACTGGCACGACACCTCGGGAGAAGTGTGGGGATGACACCTTGCTTAAAGGTACCTCAGTAGTGCCACTAGAAATCCTGGGATTTGAACCCAAAACTTTCTGACTGCAACTGAGGGCAACTGCCTAGACTCTAGGCCATCCACTGCAGTAGTTGAAACAGTAGGGGTATTATTATTATAGTTTTATTAGTAGTAGTAGTAATAGTAGCAGCAGTAGTGCTAGTAGTTGTAGCAGAACTCCTATTTGCAGGCCATGAGCGGTGGTAATAGTAGTAGTAACGGTTGTGGTATTATTATTATTATTATTATTATTATTATTATTGTTATTATTATTATTTGTAGCAGTAGTAGTAATAGACCCACAACCTCACTAACCACTCGCAGTAGTAGTAGCGGTAGTAGCATTAATAATAATAATAATCATCATCAGGGTCCTGTTCCATGAAACTGGCATATTTCAAGTCAAAGTTGAATATAAGCCACTTTCCCTTAATCCTTAAGTGTGTGTGTGTGTGTGTACGGGCGTGCGTGTGTGTGTGTGTGCGCGTAAGTGAGTTTGTGTATGACATAGTTTTATATGACAGCTCTGTCCCAATACATTTGTTCATATTCAGTTTAAACAGGTGTGTCATTGACAGCGTGGCCTGGGCTCTCATATAAAGTTTCACAAGGTTTGGCCACTAAATGGAGTCTGAGAGCCTCTTCTCCCGAAACTGCATTAATTTCAATGGGGTGAAAATCAATGCGAGTCAAGGGGAGAAAAGGGATGAGCGAAAGACACTGGGGACATTGGTTCGGTCTGTCGCAAGCAGGACGATCCGAAAGTTTAACCATATTCAGCCTTCGGCTACATTCTTTGTAACGGGCAGCCCCGTAATAACATCTATTTTGCATTGAGGAAATAGAAGAAACGAGAATTTCAACTACAAATCCCATCGTCCCTTTCCAGTTCCGTGTCTCGCCGATGGGGGTGCCATTGTCTCGCTCTGACCTTTTAAATACCGCTTCACTGTTCATGACGGTTTGTGATGTGTGAGTGAGGAAACGTGCTTGCGGTGCAGGCTACCAGTGCAGCTAGTTTGTGAGTGTGAATGAGTGCATTAATGTTGTCAAAGCTCGGAAAGCTGGTACTTTTCAGTTTTGTATGAATTCATCGAAAAGGTAAACAGCGTTCTGTTGCTAGCATGCGGCTGTCGCCTGGCGCGGTGGGAGTTAGCAGCGTGGTTGGCGTGGTATGCTAAATTATTTGTTTTCTTCTGGTTCAAGGGGTCTACGCACAGTGTGACGTTGGCGGATTGTTGCATGTGTGGATGAAAATAAATTGCAAAATGTCCATCAGCAGCCAGAAGAGTTCCAGCCAGGCTATCCCGGCCACCAGACGGGTGACCCTCAACGACGCGGCCCATTTGCCCCATGACTACTCCACCACGCCCGAAGGGACCCTGTTCAGCACGACCCCCGGAGGTAAAATCATGATTTGGGGACGAGTGTCTTCACTGCCTCATTAAAAAGTGCACTCTGCAGGCCGAGGAGCCCTGTTGCTTTCATTTGGCATATGTTGCTGATGATCATCTTTATTGCTTGTCTCGGTGATGTCTTCCTTTAATTAATTGTACTTTACTCGTGTAGCATATATAAGGAATGCTTAATATTTATGTTCTTTTTTGACGAGTTTAAGTTGTAAATTATGTGTGGTTCTGTAGGATCTGGCTCATCAGATTCTTTGATTTTTCTCTCGTGAGAAATCTGGATGTTTTGCCCCAAAAAATCAATGACATAATAGTGGCTAAAGACTGTACACACTGAAAAATCTGTTTGATATTTGAGTATTTGGTTCATTCTTTCTTACTCTCTCTGAAACTGCACAGGTGTGTTTGCACGTGTGTATATGTAAAGTGTGCATACATTCACGCAACACACCACTGTTATAGTGAGGTTGTGTGTGTATGTGTTCTATGTAATGTGTACACAAACAAAATTATACTTCACTACATCATTGTGTGTTGATGTAAATTGTACAGGTACATTCAGATACAAGCATATTTTGTGCAGTTTCTCTGTGCATTCTGTTTAAAAGAATCACAATAAACAACTGCCTGTTGAAGCTAAAGCTGCAAAATGGTTCATTGTATTATTCAGCTTGGAAATAGCTGCAGGATATATCCAAGTGTAATTGTGTACATCCCGTGGTCTCAGTACATAGAACATATCTGATCTGAGCCTGCTGGCAGCAGCTTCCACACACTCCACATAATACACAGTCATACACGTTACTTTGATGTCCTGTGGCACAGTCAGTCAGAGCCTTTGACTTATGGTGTTTTAAATAGAACTTTAGCCCAAAATGACATGACAAATGACATTTCCTGGCATGTGACTCCTTATGGATTTCCTCACTTATATCCACTCGTTTCTTCTTTTCTTCATGTCAGAAAGCGTTCTGTTATTTGTTATGCTTCAAACCCTTTTGATGAAAAGTACTTTCTGCGTTTGTCTGACTCACCCTTTTACATGAAATTATGTGGAAGTGTCATGTAACACTGTAAACAACTTCAGTAGGTGAACATTCAGTACTTTTATGATCCCTGTAGAACAGTGATGCCATCTTCAAGTAATGGTCTGTAAACATAAGAGCATAAAGTTGTGCAGTAGGTTTGTCTTTCTGTTAGTCAGTTTACTTTACTTAGAGAATGAACTGATATAAGGCTTGTTACCGTATTTGTAGAGAATCCGTTTGGCTCACAAGGCATGGTGTTTTATCATATTCTGTTGAGTTTTAAATGGTAAACCACAAATAGCCTAACTACAATTACAATTTCAGTCATTTGTTTACTCAGACCCAAGACACAGTTTTAACATTTATACATTTTGATGTTGGTGCCTATTATTACTCTTAGTTCTAATACATAATGCTTTATATCAGTTCACTTAGTGTAATGTTAATGCACAAGTTTTGAGCTATGTGAACAATTAATTTGACTGCAAAAATGGGATTTAAATTGGCCAACGTGTCTGAGAAGATCTTTGGTTTTACTCCACACATGGTCACCTCATTTCACCGATCTGAATATCCCTACTAATGTGTTGATTGCTTGTACACATCATCCTTATTTTGACCAATCAAAATTAGTGGGTGGGTGTGGGAAGGATGACCCTGAACTCAAATGGCTGATAGCAGCAGGACTGATAGTGTGTTCTCATTGTCCATTCTATCCCAGCCTTTTGGCCCTTGTTTTACCCTATTTTTACCCCATCAAAATATGAGTGACAAAACATAAGCTTGTGATAGATATATGCTTTGCCTGAAACACAAGATTTTTTCAACTTGCCTTCAGACATCAGTGCAAGTTGAGACATAGAAAACATATCCCAGATGTGGTTGAAATGTGACCAGAATGACAAACCCAACTACATGTAAATCTTTCATTCAGGTATCTGGATGGAGCCCATCATTTTTACCTTTTGTTTAAGACCGATTACTTGATTTTTGCTTCAATTTACAAAATATTTTCAGTTGCTGTAAAGGAACTTGGAAGCCTAGTGTTAGGTCAGAGTAACTAACTGCTCATTATTCACCGCTTTAGGCACCCGCATCATCTATGACAGAAAATTCCTGATGGACTGCCGGAGCTCCCCATTGGCTCGCACACCCCCATGCTCCCTCCCTGACATTCCAGGGGTCACCAGTCCACCAGCAGCTATCGTCAGCAATAAGAAAGCCCATCCCCAAGAGACCATCAACAACAATATCAGTCCTCGTGTGGACAAGGCTACAGGTAGTTATGTCATTCCATATTATACGCAGTTCATCGACTTTGGACTATTTTAATCAAACACTGGAATTGTTAAATATGCTATTTAAATATCACTATGTGGTTTGTGCAATTAAAGGACTCAAGGAAAGCTTTATTTTTTGCTGCTTTTTAAAAATGTAATGCAGTATTGTTAAGGATTCAAGGAGTCCTTCTCTCTCCAGCTGCAAAAAAACAGATTTGATTCCTTGTTTTTTCACTAAAAACAAGGAATCAAAAAAGTAAAAAAAAAAGTATATCACTAAAAAAGTATATGTACTTATAAAGCTTACAACACTTTCTGTGCTTGTTTATATTCAGCATAAGGAGTGCTTTATCCCAATCTACTTTATGAATGTGGTGCAATAGAATGTGGGTAACCAGGGGGGTATTCCATGAAACAGGATTAAGGACTGACTTTCCCATGAAATAAGACAGATTTTCCCTTAATCCTGTTTCATGGAAGCAAGTTTATGTATTTTGGTCTTGCAGGCAAAGTAAACAGCCTGTTTTAAGACATGAGCATAGGAGAGTTGACCCCAGGTTTTTTTGGTTCCTAATAACCACACTACCCTGTCTAGATTTGCTCTTTGTGAACCAAACAAAGGCAGTGGCATTGGTGTCATTTTAAGTCTGAAGTAATTACAAGTGATTGACCAATAGTCTAGTCAAAATGCTTGATTTTTACAAGATCCATTTATATTGTGATATTGATGCAGGCTAGCTTGTGTGAAGTGTAGCAATAACGTCTCTTGGTCAGAGCACAAAAATAGAATCATTGTTTGCTGACCTTGCAAGTGAAAGACTTTATGTAGACTGCAGCTACAAATGGACTGTCTCTGTGTATTACATTGTGTGTGAATGCTGTCTTACTGTGTTTCTGTTATGTGCAGGGGAGGATTCTCAATTTGAAATGGACATCTAGCTCAGAGGAAGGTTCATTACACAAAGGATATGATGTCTAAGATGAATATTGCTGTGATGATGGTGTCCTGAAAGGATGAGTGAAACAGAAGATTTCTCCATCCATGTAATCTACCTTATGTCATTGTGGGTTATTTTTCAGTATTGATGCTGTCAATCAGGACACGCACAAACCATTATCTTTAAGTCTGAACATTGCCTTGTACTGCTGTGCCTAAAAGTGTCACACAAGCACACAGCTGCCAGTGGATCTGTCTAGTATGTCTCTATTCCAGATTCTGCCCAACTCGTGTTCAGAAATTTGTGAAGTTTGTTACAGCTTGACTACTGGGAAGACCCATGGTTTGTTTTGAATTTACCGTTTGTAAATTCAAGTGCAGGCCTGAAGGACTACTAAACACACATAGCACGTGGATCCTTCTTAACATGTCTGATTTAGCACAAGAAAAATTTGGCCATGCAACCTTTCTTCTTGGCAGCATTAACTTTTGTAATAAAACCTGAGTATTTCAGAGTTTTCACTTGGTGTCATTCAACTGAATGTAAAATGCCTTTTGTATTTTTTATGCAGTATTGTCTTCTATTGAAAATGATCATATTCTGCTGTTATTCCTTAGGAGACATTGAAACATGAGAAATGCTGCAAATGAGCAATTAAAAAAAATCTGAATTAATTTATCATTGATTGGATGTGTCATTTTTTTATAACTCATTGTGTGAAGCAAATGGTTGATTAAGATCTGAATAATAAACTTCAATAGATTTCAGTTTTATTTACAAGCATTTTATAAATATTGAAAGTAAGGTACTGAAGGGAAAAAAACTTCAACTGTCTTCTCTTGACATGTTGAAGTAATACGTAATAAGTATGACCAGTGTACAAACTATGAACCAGAAATGCTTTTGTACATGATCTGAAGCTGTAGATAAGTCTTTGCTGGAGTAGTAGTGCTTAAATCTTTCTAGCTTTGTGGGGCCGGCATGTGTAAGGAACTTTTAAGTGCTAAAGTTGAGCTGAGCGGGTCTTTGTAAATCATTGGCAGCCACATGCTTCTGCCACCATGCCTTCATGATTCTTCATAACCATCTTTCCGTTTTCATAGTAAAGCATAGAGAGAGGACCCAGATGTGTAGGTATGCAAGATGGACATGGGACACGGTCTGAGTGGTGCAGCTTCAGAAGACTCTGGAGGAAAGAGAAATGTAAGCATCTAAGTTCCTTGTGACAGTAATTACTGTGAATGTGTATGTAGTTTGACCACAGAGGCCTACTTACCTGCATGTATGCATGGTTTGTTGGTGTAAGTGACTCATCCACTGGTGTAGGGCAGCCCCCCTGGCATCTGTAAGCGTTGTATCGCTTTGGATAGATGATCCATTCACTCCAGCCAATCTGGTCGAAGTCCACCCACATGTCTACTTTCCTGCACAGGGGCTTCTTTTCATCCTCTGCTTGAGTGCTGGTGATATGTACGCCAGTCCCTCCTGCCTCACGCACTTTCATATGAACCCTGTGATTCCGTTTGTGCCTCCGGGCTGCAGGCCCAAGACCACTGCTGGTCCGATCCAAAGCCACATACTTGGAGTGCTCAGCTGTACGGATGAGGGCAGATGCTTTTCTCTGTGACTGCTTGGAGTAGACCACCATCATCACACTATTGGCTGTAGGATGTTTGACAATCTTGAATTCCTTTCTTGCTCTGCTGGCTGTTTCTTGGGTTGGCCGTGGTCCACCCTGGTGCAGCCAGGACTTGAGCAGAAGAGTCATGTTGTAGACCCTCCAGGAAGAGTGTGAGGAAGGCATGTTTGGATTGGCTCTGAGGCTGCCCAAGTGAAGGTGTTCTTCACCACAGAGGTTCTGACCACAGTGACCCTTAGGAGCATGGTAGATGTCCACCACTACATTGTTGGAGGCAGAAAACTCTGGAAGGCGAATGCGAAGCTCTGATCTCTGAACACTGTCAGCCGTTGAGATCGAGGACATGTCAAAAGTGATGACCCACTTTCCGCCCACCTGGTGGCAACCTAAAAAAAAAAAAATGAAGTCAGAACTATTAAAGGATTCCTTAATGCGACGTCGGAGGTGCAAAATATTTAATTACATAATGAATGTTCGGCACTTAAAGATGCAAAAGAGGGTTTTCACACAATGGCAGTCAATCACTTAAAGCTGAAGGCTAATGTTGTCTCATTGTGTATTCCTAAGAAGTCAGACTGCTTTGAACGCAGGCTTCTTGAAGCTGGACATTCGAATTAATGCATGCCTAAAACTAAACAAAATAAACAATTTAATGACTAAATAATAAAAAAAATTTAAATAGGCTACTAATGCGATTATTAATGCATGAAAATAGAACAGTGTTATATAATAAAAATGGGCTTATCATGAAAAAACAATAACATACAGGCTGGTTTATTCTACTCACTCTTGGCCTGTAGACTGAGCACGGAGTCGAAGTGGTGTAAAGTCTCCCTCCCGCGGCCACTGTCTAGGGGGCTGTCCGCCCTGCGACCCTCGGACAGCGCGCTGCGGTACAGCTGCATCATGTAGGTCGGATAAGAGGATCGGGAATGTCCCAGAGGAAAGCGGTCCGAGCCGACCCTGGGCATGGAGAGCACCACCACCATCCCACAGATCAGCAGCATGATGGCAGAAGTCATATCCAACAGAGAGAAGAGGCCCGGTCTCCTGAACTCCTCCTGAACTTCTCTTGGAGAGTGAGAGATGTTTTTGAGTCCATCTCAGACGGGACCTACTTATAGACAAGAGGGTCCTTTTGATGGTCCGTGCCATCTTCGTGGTCTTTGAGGGGCTCAGAGGGAGGCTGGATGAATCACACGAGGGTCGTTGGGGTACCGAAACCGAGCCGCCTTTAAGTGGTTCAGAGGTGTGAAAACATCTATCCACGTGTCTTAATTAGCGAGCCTGAACAATGACTTCAGTGGGACGGACCAGTTCATAAGGGCTGCTCTGATTAATGGCAGCAAAACTGTCAAAACAGCAAAGCTGCATAAAAATAGAGGATGTTATTTTTTGCAACTTTAAGTTTTCGCCTAATTATTAAAAGATCTTTAAAAAGTAATACATAAATAGATAGATGATAGATGTGTCCTAAATGCGAAGGGCCTTTGCAATATAGTTTGTTCAAAAATAAAACAATAGATTAATACTCATTTTCCCATTAATGTTCGAAATGTACCTTTCCTATCGTTTATATTCACTGAGCTTGTCTGAGCATAAGTCTGAGAAATCCTCTTGTTTTTATTGCTAGAAAGTGCTCATCACCTAATGTAAATCTTAAATTCCAGACTACCGATTTGTAAAAAACTGTTTATTTGTGAATACAAATATAACAATTACATGTAATAGTATGAATAAAAATAAAGCATATAAAATACTTGCAAAATACTTGCATACATACATATATACAAAATAAAAAATACATGTAATCAAAATTAATACATAAACATCATACATATTACTAAATAAATGTATGACTGAATGGGTGGATGGATGGGTGAATGAATGGACTACTGTTGAATCCAGTGTGTACTGTACAACATTTAATCGTGCAAAACAGACATTTTTTCCTGTCGTAATAATTTTGTTGTTAGTTATGAATGAGTTAAAATCACAAAAGGCAAAAATAGTAGTCAATAGTCTGGTGTTTATGGACTATAACTTTGTTACCATTGAAAATGCGTTTAATGTGTGCCTTATGTATCATTGCTCTGTCCTGATGAAGAAAGACCATGACCAGGTAATCTGTTTTAATACCAGTGGTCAACAGGGGGCACTGTGCTACAATGACTGGTTGCTGCTTGCCCTCCTCACAGATTTGTGTTGTGCCAGAATGTAAGAGCTTCAAGTCAGAAGGGCATGATGCATCATACTAATATGCTGAAGAATTAGAATTTGATTACACTTCAGATGAACTTGCTGGTTTCCAAAGAAATTACATTACTCATGCATTTCCTTATATTTATATTTATAACATTTCAAGGGAATTCATTTTGTAAGAGCTTTTTCATGAAAGCGATTGAAGCAGCTGTGATGTGGACATCGTTTCAGCCAGTGCTGAAAATGAAGCTGGTCATTGCACAAGTGACCCGCACTCTGACATGTACCAGCTTTGGTAATTAACATGGAGATTGGCTTTCAGTTTCCCTCCCAGCTTAGAAGATTGTCTGGCTCTAATGGTATGTATGAGGCTCCTTGATCTTTTTTGAGTTTCTATAATGGAAGCCAATCAACTAATATGGAAAGATCTATTGACATACATGAACGCTGAGCTTGCCTGATACATTAGTTGCTTCTGCATCTGCTGGTGCCATATCTTTTGCAACGTGCATTTAAAATGATTTTGTAGATTTTGCAAGCAGTTTTGATTTAATGCAAAGCACTCTGAAGCTGACTTGCTGTGACAAACGCATTCCTAATTAATCAGCAGGGATGCTGATAGCTGTGAATCTGTTTGGCAAACAGAGGCCTTAGGGTTGCTCTGGAAAAAAAAAAGAGCAGTGGGAGAAGGAAAACAGAATCAGGGCTTTGTGTGGTGATGGGAGAGCAGTGCACTAGGGCTACACATGGCTGGAAAACAAAAAGGCCATGAAATATGAAAGGGCTGCTCGACCGCCTTTGCGTCATTTGAATAATGGGGATAATTACCCTCGCAGCAGAGAAGCACCTGCATTAGAAAGAAGCCTTTGATACCAACTTAAATGCAGTATGATCAGTGCTGTGTCATTAAGATTCAAAACATAGGTGCTTGCCTTTCTAGGACCACTGAGATTCACTTAGTCAACATCGAATGTCCTGCCCACTTTTACAAACACTGCCAAACTGTGGCATGTTCTAGAAAGGCAGACTTTGTTGTGCAGATTGTGTAATCTACATAACAAATCCATCTGGAATTATGAAGAAACAATTACGTGAAAGTCAGTGAGTGTTCAGAGATCTGTACAAACTCCTCATTACTTAGTAAGATCTAACTTCTGTTCCTCTGTGACAAATAAAAGCATGGAAATACATTACATACACTCAGTTAAATTTTTTAATATGGCTCAGGCGAAGCAGTGAGAAACAAGGATAAAACCTTTAATATGTATATTTCCATAGTTTATACATACATCCACCCACTTTCTAATATATATTTTTAATCCATTTTATCCTCTTGTCTTCCTAAAATGTTACTTTTCTATTAGTTTATAATTGTTATCAAGTCGTTTATAGCAGCTGCTGTATCGGATTGTCAAAATCTTATTATTATTTTTATCAGCAGTAGTAATAACAGTAGTAGCAAAAGTAGTACAGTAGTAGTAATGGTCTGTGTTATCAAGTGTTCTGTTTATCCTACATGTACGTTTAGGCTTTCTGTGGTTTGTTCTTGGTCAATATCTTCAGAACAGTTTGTGTCAAAGAGGTCAGGGTAATGACAGCAAAACTATCAACAATTAATCTGGATTATGGAGTATACTTTTTCCACCTGCTGTGTAAGACCTGTTTTACTCCCTCACGTCTTACTTTCCTTGTAGTGTTATGTGGTAATTCCATATCCTTGGATATGACTTTCATACAGACAAACATAATTTTGGTAGCATCATGGTCTGGGGATGTTTTGCAGCTTAAGGGCCTTGGTGACTTAACATTATTTAAGGAACAATGAATTCTGCTCTTAAGCAAAAAAGGAGAATGTTTGGGGTGATACTTTTTTCTGTACAACATGTAAAACATTGTTTTATTTTCTATATGGTTTCATTGTATTATGTTACCGTTTGTGTATTGATCTGTTTATTCTGAGTCTTCTGGAGTAATAAAAAGATTTTTCAACACACACACATTCAAGATAAAAAAGATTTAGGAACTTTCTATATTTGTACTAGGTTCTATAATAATACCGTAACATGGATGTTTTGTGATTGAGATTCACTTGAAACCAATAATAACATATAATAAATTCACTTGATGTCACAGTATACTTTTTTCCTCGGTCTGTTTGTCTCCTACGAGGATTATAAATGTAGAGATACACAGTGCCATTTCTTGGTCTAGTGAATTTTATGTTACAGTGGCTGATGCTCTGACCACTCCCACTCACATTATGTTTGTATTTTCAGTGACATGGACCCTACTCTCAGCCTGTGGTTAATTTGCTGCATCTAGCATAGGGCAGGCTCAGGTTACATTTACTTCACATCGGTGTACTGTAAACAAGCTGAGGCGCACCGTCGAGTTTTTTCTGGTTGCATGAGGAGAAATGGGTTTGGCAGGAGACTATTTCACGACTGAGCAGTTTATACTCACTCTCTCATTTGAAGCGATGACAAAACTGAGCTTCTCTCAGACTCAACTTTAACGTATACATTCTTTTGCTCATATGGGTCCATGGAGATCGGAGAAAATTTCAGGCACCACACTTTTATACTAAAAAAGCCTGAATGTTCTTATTATGAAATAAATATTGCTTGTAGATGTTCATCTAAAGGGTTGTATTGTCTTTATGTATTAACAGAACTCTTCACAGTTTTTTTTCATAGTATTTTAACACCTAAGAAGTAAAGGCTGTACTTTTCCATAGTTTAAAAAAATGGTGAACATTGTTACTTTAAGTATAAACAAATCTGTACATTCATGGTAAAAAAAAAGTAAAGCATTTTATTTCCTTTTATTACTGTACTTTATAGAACTTAACTGGCTGTAATTGCTAAATTAAGGCAAATTATAAAATTCCTTATATTCACAACCATCAATCATCAATTTCAGTTTGTGTCATGGGTCTGCTCAGTGAGGGAATTTCATGAGTTTGAAAAAGATATACATTTAATAGTGTATCAAAATGTTTAAGTGCTGCACAAAGGTGTGCAGGTTTGATTTAGGTCTAAATGGTTTTTTTTCACTGTTTTTCATTAATGGCTTTACTTCTTTTCTGCCTGTTTGGGACAGCTGAATCTATTGTAAAACATTTTTTGGTCATGTCTGAAATGAAAAAAAAAGTGTCTGAAATCATCTGATTTGTCTAGTTAGTGACCTTGATTGTTACTAAGCATTTTCATTGGTAGAAAATGAAACAGCACTGTTGTGTGCACACAATCACAAAACTAGGGACTGTCAAACTTAGTTTAGTTTGTAGTTTAATAATACTGTTGACACTATATATGGTGCACTTTATTGCACATAAATTATCAGCAAAAACATTCCTTTTGTGGACTGTAGCATACATGCTTGTGAAGTAAGTAGCATTAATAACATTCTTTATATAGCCACCTGTGAAGGGGACTCATCTTAGACAGAGAGTAAAATGTCAGTTCTTGAAGATGAAAGAGGAAAATGGGCACATGTAAGGATCTAGACAACATTAAAAAGAGCCATAATGTGATGGTAAGATTACTGGATCTGAGCATTTCCACTACAGTGGGATGTGGGATGTTCAGCGGTTACTACACATGAACCAGAGACGCAGTCAAGGGTATTCACAGCTCAGAGACTGATGTGGGAATGAAGCTAGCCTGAGTGCTTCGATACCACAGAAGAGCTAGTGTGGCACAAATTGCTAAAAAGGCTATGAATGATGTGTCAGAACACAAAATAGTCTGGTTAATTATTGTTTCTTTTACATCTTGTGGATGTACTATGGGTAGAAGATAAGCCAGTTGATGCAGTGCAAGTGTCTTGTTTCAGCAGGATGCAGCACCTTGCCATACTGCAAACATTGTTCAGAAATGGTTTGGAGAACATGACAAGGTTCAAGGTGTTTACTGGAAGGAAAAAAAATATCTCTAAATTGCTTCTAGTAGTTTGTGCAGTTAAAAACATCCTTACAAATAAAACCTTACAAATAAATGTCAATAATTAGTCTGCATGTGTTAGATCATTTAGTTTGTAATTTTTCCAGACAATAGCGCTTTCTGCTCTTTATTTTCTGCATATTGTTATGGTCACCCAGGTTACATCACATACACAGTATAAACAGGACCAAAATAAGTTCTTAACCTAACATGAATTTACCTGTGGCTCTCAACTTTGTGAAATCTAATTGCTGCCACTAGAGCCTGGTCAGGTGCATACTCCAGGCACTTTCACAGATTATTTGCATCAGTGCTCCGAAAAGAGGTAAGATCACTGCAAGACATGACTGAATTAAAAGCTTAGGCTGATCAGTTCTGTGTTCATCTAGTTTCTGAGTCATTTTTAATCTTTGGACTTAATTATATGCAGCAGCTGTTGTGTGTTTTGTGACTGTAGCTTCTGGAGAACTTGTAAGATTCAGGCCTTCCTTTTTAAATTGTAAAATCCACAGAGGTGCCAACCAGCCTCATTAAAATCTGACCCATCACTGTGAAGGAGGAAATTATCAGACAAGGCTTTATTTATTGTATGGGTTAGAAAACATATATGTCCAATACATTCCACCTGTCTCTTAAGGAATGGACACATAGAGGCCAAATTAAATCCATTATTATATTTTTGCAGAGGTTCCTTATGTCAGTCTATGTTTATGCTTTTTAGATATTGACACACGCTTTCTGCTTTGGTGATGCAGTCTGTCAGGTGTAACACAATGTTTCGCAGTGCTAGGTTTAAATCTCTCACCAACTGTCAGAGCCATGTTCCGTTTCTTGTACGAAATACAAAGCATGTTGAACTATAGTTTTTAAATGTTCAAACATCCAGAGCAATTGTGATTTTGAATGTTTGTGTTTGAATTGTGTGTTTGAATATTTGGGTAACAATAAACCTTCTGAGTATGAAACAATCTATTTTACGAAAACTAATGATTCACAAGGTCCATGGCAGTTTTGGTCTTACATCACTGACATGTTTTGATTCTATTAAAATGTTTAAATTTACATCAGAATCCTTTGAAGCAGTAAATAAACTGGTAGTTGTTAAGTATTATATGTAATGGTTGTCAGATTTGGTTTTGAAATTTGAATAAACCGGGCCAACAAGGCCAATCATATAGTTATGGTTCAATTTAATTTCACCTAAACAGTTTTCAACAAATTGCCTCAAAAAATGCCTGAAATGAGTGTAACACTTTTATTGTTTTGACGTGCAGTGTAAAAATCGCTATACATTTTTCATCAGTGCGCCAGTGAAAATGTTCCCTCTAAAGCAAGAAGTGTACTGAATTTGTCTAGACCCCTTGATGATTTCCTAAGTTTCAACTGTTCAGCAAAAATTCTAAGCATTTTAACTTGGTTTTCCAAGTGTGAAGGTCAAAGCTGTTTTTTTTCTTGTTTATTTCTGATGTGTTGAATTCAACAAATACTTTATGCATTACAAAGATGAAGGGCACACATTATTAATACAAACACATATACATGTGAAAATATGTTAATTTCCCATTCCCATCATGTCTATTTCACTGTTAAATTACTTGTGGAGGCTAGTTTGCCTTGTTTGCCTTGAGCAGGGACTCTAAAACGTGTATAATTGACATGCTGCGTTTTCCACACAGCAACATATAAAAGAACATGTAGCGGTTTCAGCATTCTATTATCGGCTTTGAAAACCTTCAAATGTTGAAGGCACTATTCATTCTTTCATGTTTTGAAGAGAAAGCAGCAGTGATGGTGAGAGATGGAATTGGGTCTATCAGGCTGGATAATTGCATCCAGTGGTTTTTCAGAGGACCAGTGATGCTGGCAATCTGCACACATCTTTATTTATCGCATCTCTTTTCCACTCCTTTGAATGATGATGGCTGTGATGGTTGATGATCAATCTCTTCGCTAAGGGTTTCAGCAACAACAGCAGCACTTCAATTTGAGTCAGCCATATCAAAAATGGATTCATGTAGAGCAACTGATATTGACAGAACTGGAGTGTTTTCCTTCAGACTAGGATAAAGGTTTTCAAAGAAATATAGCTTTTCCACAACAATACATTACTCCTGCAAATTTCTATTGCACTGAATCAGAGGTTGAGCATAATTACCACACACACACACACATACACACACACACACACACACACACACACACACACACACACACACACACACACACACAC
>JBBPDH010000022.1:5768971-5783191 GCA_037974565.1 Clupeocharax schoutedeni
TGTGTGTGTGTGTGTGTGTGTGTGTGTGTGTGTGTGTGTGTGTGTGTGTGTGTGTGTGTGTGTGTGTGTGAAAGAGTGTTTTGGATACAGATTTTTCTTTACTTCTGTAGAGTTGAGATTAATGGAACGTCCTGCTTCAAAACATTAAAGTGTAACTTTTTGTGCAGGGTCTTTCCATTTTGCTATTCTAGTAGGGTCTCAGTGTTAACCAACAGAACACCCCTGTGTAGCAGAATTTGTCACTTTGTGTTATTTTATATGAAATGTTTTTGAACTGTTTTTTTTATGGTCCAAGAACAGAGGTTGTTTAATCCTCACCTCCTACCCTGGAGATGCTGTTTTATCTTCTCTAGCATAATAACAGAATACATCAGGGTCAATAGAAAAAAGCATTTCACACTGGTAAAGTGCATGAATATTTCCTGTGTGTACTACAAGGTGTAATTCATGGGAGATTTATTCTGATGATGTCAATGATAGTTTATCCCCGTCATGTAAACTGGGTGCCTATACCATGTGAAAAGAACACTTCTTCAGTTGCCAGTTTGGCCAGCAAAGTATTTCAGGAAATCATCAAATAGTGGTTTGGGCCAGACTGTATTCTTGGTGGAAAGCCTGATGAGAAAATGTACACTCATGAATTAGCCAGTCTAGACAGTGTGATTAGATCAGGCGCTCCCAAATCCATGAGTGCTTTGCTTGATCCCAGGCATGAGGTTAGATCCTGACTTCTAACGGTGCGATCTGGGGCCTCAGATAATGTTGGATTGAGAAAGACACTTCAAAAGGACAACTGACTAGTTTTCTGCCTCAACAATAAAGAAAACCAATTTTGTCTCAAAAGACAGTATCTCCTGTCAAAAGGCTAATTTTTGTTTGCCCTATGGTCATGAACACTTTTATGACATTCTACAAAGCTTCATTGTGGAAAGTTCAAATCTACTGCTCTAATACTCAGTTATATCTATCTAAGCACACATTCGGGTGCCACTGGGCAAATGAGACAATGTGTTAATTTTAGAACATTTTTAAAAAACTACTTTTTTTAAATACTGCAAAAACATTTTTAAAAATACATTTTTCTGCAATTGTCATATGTTTTATATTTCTTTAAAAAAAAAAAACTTATGTAATTTGGTTAAAGTGTGCCCATGTCTCCATATTTGAATATTTATCAATATCAATTTAAAATGACAAATCTGGAGAAACTGTCATGTCATGCTCGGGTAATGAAGTGCAGATGCGGATCCATAGTTGACCAGACTTTTTTCAACACGCAAGAACGAGAATTAAAAAAGGTTCGAGGGCCAAACACACAAAGAACCTCAAACACTTAAGTTTGATGTTCTTTGGTGGACCGACACACAAACATGAACAAAAACTCTTTACATATACACACAGGACTAAGACAAGAACCAATAAACAACAATTATCACGTAACATAAATACAAGATCCTGACTGAAGAGAACACCAGACACATTGACAAACCTTTTCAAAACAAAGGTCCCACCTACCATTTAGCGGCTGCTGACCAGGATCAGAAACAAAACTTTTTACCTCCAAAATGGTAACTTTTCAATAACTCTGGTCCATAATGATTAAATATTCACATGTTGCAGAAGCAGACATTTTCAAACTATGTCAGAAGAACAGATGTAAATGTAGATGTAAACAGATGTAAATCTCCCTAACAAAAAACAAGTGATCACATAATGATAACATTACATGAGGATGCAAGAACACTGACTTATGATAAAAGTTCATGTTTCAAACAATAAACAGTAAAATAAATGTGATACAATAAAAAGAATGCATGTAAAACTAAAGTTATAACAATTTTAAAGTGCTACTAGGCATTCATATTCAAATCACGGCTGTGCAAAGATAAATATTCTTTACTATTTTAACTGTTATGTAATTACATCACTATAAGGAACCAATACTTAAAATCTGACAAAATCTGCTCTTAATATTCTTCTGATGTGATACATAATCAGCTGAAGGCAGGCCTGGTTGGAGCCAAAGGATTACGACATTCAAAGTAATGCTCCCCCAGACCACAACTCTTGCCTGAGTCTGCAGCTGTAGTTTAGTGCCAGAGAGGATATTTCAAGCCTCTTATCACCATCTCCAGGTCCTGAAGGTAATCACATGCTTCTCATTTTTGCTCGTCTTGACAGCTTGAGTCAACACTGATGCACAGGCTTTGAAAGGCAGTGTGTAAGATGTCTGTGGGTGAGAGAGTTTAGCTTTGCCTTCTGCACTCTCTCTGTCTCTCTTTCACTATTTCTTAACCTCCAGCACAGCACAGTTGCATCAGCAGCCACTGGCTCTCCCACCTGACGGTCCTTCATCTGCCCTCTGAG
Source organism: Clupeocharax schoutedeni (assembly GCA_037974565.1). Lineage (NCBI taxonomy): Eukaryota > Metazoa > Chordata > Actinopteri > Characiformes > Alestidae > Clupeocharax > Clupeocharax schoutedeni. The sequence goes on from JBBPDH010000022.1 coordinate 5,771,339, forward strand.
TGGGTGAGAGAGAAGCATGTTGGGTAACGAGGATCAGGCAAAGTTAGAGGGGTGTGATGCTGGAAAGTGCACAGATTTTAGATCTACATGGATGAAGTATTGACATGAAAGATAACACTTAAATGTTTTCTGTATAGAATGATATAAGGTTATAGAACCTTTGTATGATGTGGAGGTTCTACAAACTTTAAGAAACGTTCAGCACACTCACACATTTCGTTCCCAAAAAGACCGTCCTGGAATAATGTAGTTTGCTGTTGGAAAGCACACCTGTTTGTTTGCAAAAATGCTATTAAAGATTTGAAGATACTTCCCAGACAATGCTTATATTCTGAGAAGGACAGAACTTGGCAGAACTGATCTTACTATTAATTTGCTATGTGACGAAAAAAATTATGGCCTAAAGACCAGACCATGTGGTCCTTCTTTATTGTCCTATGCCTTTGATCAGATAATTGCACCTTAGACGTACGGTTTGCAACCCCTGTGTCACTATGGAGACCAGTAAGTCTGTGTGTGTTCTGTTGAATGGCTTTTCAGCTCACCTGGATTTTTGGACTGCAGAAGTGATTTCGAGCCGTTTTGGCCAGGATGAAGTCATGTGGAAATGCAAACAGGTGGATCCATATTGCATGTAGGCAATCTTAGCTTCTTTGGCATTTACCCTAAAACATTTTTTTAATGAGTAAGTTGCAGTTGCAGTAGTATAACAAAATAAAAAAATAAATAAAATCAAAACTCAAACAACTATTGAAACAAATATATTTATTATGTTTCAGTAAAGAAGATCTTAACATGATGCTGTAATTCTGTATTGTAAAAAATGATATATGCTAAAAAGATATTAATATAGAAAGCATAGTAAAAATAAAAGGATATTAAAGTAGTTAGAAATCACACTAAAATACACTAATTGAAAATAAGTGTCTTTTATTTGCAGTCGGCTACATGTGGCTCAGTAAAAACAGATCCAGCATTTGCACACACTTAAGACATTAACCCCCCACACTTTTACATGAATCAGTCTATTCAGAGTGGTGTGAACCTGTTGAGTTAATTGGTCTACAGTTTTAGCTGACATTTGAGACAATGTATATTTATCTTATTTTGACTTATAGTCCCTGAATAATTCCTCTTAGCAACAATCCACCTGACCAGACACCCCTTACTCGGGCAGGCTGTTGATGTCTCTGGTCTACTCATTCTATTTTAGAGAAAAAATATGCAGTATTCAATTATATTAATTTATTTATTTAATCATTTTTTCATTGGCTTTACAGATCTGTTGAGGACTGATGTGGAGCTCCTTCATTAAAAGACTGGATGCTCCAAAGTGTGAGAAATGTGACTCAGCAATACATCAAATCATTTTACATAGCAGAATCATAAACTAATGTTTATGTAAGGTGTGTAATTGACAGTTTTGTATGTTTGCTGAACATGTTTAATGTAAGAGTTTAAACAATGATTCTAGTAATCAAATAAAGTGAGAGCAATCAAATTCAGAAAAGCTTTGGTTTCAGTTTTGAGGATGAAGCCTCACACGGTGCAATCCGGTAAACACTAAGGAGAATTGGAAAAAGCATTTGCTAGAAAATTCTGAAATGTTTGAAAATGCTGTGAAAACTATAGCAATGCTAATAAGATTTTGCACAGTGTTTTACCCTGAGATTTGTTTGTGGACTGTGTTTATAACAAATAAGATAAACTGTAACACCATATGTAATGCACCACATATTACATTTTAGATTATTATTTTGGACAATTTCTAATGGTTTCTCATTTGAAATAAAAATAAAAATGGTAGTTAGTAATTTCTAATCATAAAAAAGTGAGATGTTTTGTTCTTACGATGATAATATAAGGATTCTATATGCATCAATACACACCAATATGTTTGCCATTTCCTAACTCGGCCCTAGAGAAGCCCAGTTTTATTTGTATTTACCATCATCCAGTACCTGGATTAACTAATTAATACTTCATTAATTTAAATATGTATGTGTGCTATGGATGCCATTGATAGCAGAAGGCTGTATGTACTGAGGAATTTGCAACGAAATCGATTAATATTTTTTGTGTGTTTGTTTTATTATAATTTTATATAGTGTTTAAATAAACAACAACATAGAACAGTTTCTGCTGACATAAATTGATCAAAACCATTTGCTAACACGGCCAAAAATAAGGGTGCCAGAAAGAGCTCTTTGCACAATGCCATATACTAACCATATTTAGCTCTCTTCTCTAAATAACCATTTGATTGGTGGCTTAAGTACCTTCTTAAGTACATGGCTTCACCTGTGAAGTTACCATTTTTGTTCCAAACAGTGACAATTTAATGTACTTATAAGAACCATATGTACTGGCTGAAGACCTTTATTTTTCATAGCATACGTACAAACAATTGTTTATTTTATATTGTTTGCTTGCTCTGTCTGTCAGTGTTACCTTTATACTTTTAATTGCAGTGATTAATTCCCTTAAACATTGAATCCCAGTTCATGTGTTTCTGCTTTTATACATTCTGCATACTGATTGGTTTACTTCTCATCTTCTATATTAGTTTGGCTCCTAATGTGCAATACAACCAACTGTAGTAACCCAATTAAATTCCAGCCTTATTACACCCTAAGCCTTATAATTCAATAATGAATTGCACAATAAATAATATTCAATTAATTATATTCAAACATAAAAAAACAATGCCGACCTGTTGAGTGTTTCTCATATAATCAGCCATTTAAGGGGTTAAACAGTTCTGTTTGTACCAGAAATATGCAGCTGCCCCATTCTTGGTCCAATGTGGATTAACTTTATGCCATGGGGGACAATGCTGAAAAACAACATGGGTTTTCACAACCAAAAGCAATGTCAGTAAGACCTCTGTGTGACATGCACTTAAACACTGTGTAAACTGAGACACTTTATGAGGTTCTGGATACATTTCTGTCAATTAGGTTTTTATCCCTCACAAATTTTGCACACTAGGTCTAGAGAGTAGACCACTTCAAAACAAAAATATACAAAATTCCACGCACAATGAGGAAGAGAATTAGCAAGTGTACTTACTTTTATTTAATCAAACTGGAAAGTGGATAACTGTCTCTGCAAAGTGAAATAAATAAAAATAAAACTAAACCTAATTAAAGCACAGATGATAAATCCAACTCTCCTACTGAAAACAGTGCCTCATTATATTCAGGATAATATGTATACATTATTACAGAACCCTAGGCTGTCCTAATCCATTTGAAACACTGTTGACAGGACTATCCAGAACACACTGTTTTTACAGAGCCATTTTCAAGAACAATAAGCCTATGTGCCATGAAATAATCTCTATTCATTATCGCTTAGACTTATGCAAATGTTGTTTTTGTTTTCATGTTTTCCATAATAACCAGCTCTGCAGATGTGCCATTGGCTGAACTGTTTAGTCTGGAGCACAGGAGGTAACTGGAAAATGTAGAGTGAAGAATGAGAGTCCTTTTAGAATCAGTTTATTCAACAGCATGAGCACATTCATGTTTCAAATGGACATGAGTGGTACATGTTGTTCCTCAGTATCATATACACAGTATCATACACCTTTTTTTTCTGAAAATAGAAACAATGGGTAATGCATAACGACCTCTCCCACGCGTGGGCAGACCAAGAGATAATGGTTTATGCTGATTTCTCCATTATCACCTCTTTTAACTCACCGAGGTCGGTTGGAACACACAGTCTCGCACCATATCAGTCCTTACTGATGAACAGAGTAGGGCGCCCGCGGGACTCAGGGTCTGCAGAAGTGACATTTGATTATTTTCTTGAAGGCGGTCTGGAAGTCCTTATTGAAGTACGCGTATATGATGGGGTTGAGGAGCGAGTTGGAGTAACCCAGCCAGTTAATCACGTCCATTAGCCACACGGGCATCTGGCACGAGGGGCAGAAGGGCATCACGAGGGCTTTAATGAAGAAGGGCAGCCAACAGAGAATGAAAGTGCCCATGATGATGCCGAGCGTCTTCACCGTTTTGCGCTCGCGCGCCAGGGCAAGCTTCCTCTTGGCCTCCGTGTTTTTCTCGTGTCTGTTTTCGAAGAGGGGCACCTGACCGGGTGCGCTGGGCAGAGGCAGACTGCTCTTCGCGCCGCCCTGAACCTCCACGATCTCCAGGGTCTCACCGTCGTCCGCGCGCTTCACCGCGCCGTTGGCGCACGCGGCTGGTTTAGGCTCCACGCTGCTCCTCCAGCTCTTCAGCTCGCCGTTTGATTTCTTGTAGAGAGCCGGCGACACGGTCAGGCACTTCACCTTCTCGGACTTCCTCACCGTCTTGCGGATGCGAAAGCGCGCGGCTTTGAAGATGCGCCCGTAGAGAACGAGCATGAGGATAAGCGGGATGTAGAAGGCGCAGAATGTCGAGTAGATGGTGTACCACGGGTCGTGGCTGATTGTGCACGCCTCGGGGTTGGCGATGTCTTCGGCTTTGCTCTTGGGTTGCGACTTCATGATCAGCATGGGTGGGATGGAGATGGAGAAGCCCACCAGCCAAGTGACGCTGATCAGCACGGCGGCTCGCTTGAGTGTCCGCTTCTTCATGTAGTCGATCGGGTCCGTGATTGCCCAGTACCTGTCCAGAGCTATTGCGCACAGGTGGAGGATGGAGGACGTGCAGCAAAGGACGTCCAGTGAGATGAAGATGTCGCAGGTCACCTGGCCGAGCGTCCACTTGTCCAAAACCTGGTAGAGGCACGCCATCGGCAGCACGAGCACCGACACCATGAGGTCCGTGATGGCGAGAGAGCCGATCAGGTAGTTGGCCACGTTTTGCAGCGACCTCTCCAACGCTATTGCCGCCACGACGCACGCGTTTCCAAAGACAGAACAGAGGATGAGCGCACCGATCAGCACAGACGTGGGCACCTGGTAACTCAGAGGAACCTTCGGAGGGGCCGGCGCCGTGTCGTTTTGGTAAAACAAGCCGCTGGCGTTTTGAAACAGCGCTGACAGGTTGTGTACTCCCTCCATCGTGGAAAGTGCGGGGAGCCTCAGCGGGAGAAGCGTCGGTCCCCTACAGCGCCCCTTCCACAGGAGCGCACGCCCAGCGAGTCAGGAACATCGTCACTGAATGGCTGTGGAGTGGCGCGAGCTTTTATGCAGCAGCCCCGGATGATACGTCAGGTACCTACGCAGGTGTCCAGAGTCTTTACTCTGGACGTCCACCACTCGTTTTCTGGAATTCTGAGTGGAAAGGACCTGTTGAGCATCAGCAAGGTTCCCAGCAAGGATGCAACAGAAGAAACGAGCCTTATGCTTCCTTAAAGAACTTTTGAATACTAACTTATTAACTTTATTCGGTAATCATAGCCTAGGCATTATGAAAGGAGACAGCAGAGGCTTCCAGACTTTTAATGATCTATGTGAACTAAAAGGAACCCATCTGTATTTTAGCTCCCCTTTTCCCAATAGAATTATTCTTGTGTTAAAGCTTGGCTACAACATGATCACTCTATTATCTAATTACTGGTGGAAAACAACAGAGTTAAATTGTTCATGAAAAATGTATCTAGATTTTTATGTGGTATTTAGGTAGACCCACCAAGTGAATCAGCCAGTCGTAGTTTGCGGGAGAAATCAATGTCTTCTAGTTCTTCTGTAAATCCAAGATACATCACCAACGTCACCAATGTCAATCTGAGTGCCAGCCTAACCAAATATCACTGTGTAAACATCCTCAGCATTATTTTAGGGATGAAGAGAATGTCACTCTAGAAATTTTACAAAGTAAAAATGTATTATTTGACTATACACTGTTACATGCTTCGGATGAAATAAGGTAATGTCTATTGAAGTGACTGTATTTTTAACCTAGCAGTATGTGGGGATGGTATCTTGCCTAAAAATGCCCATTTTTATAGTGTAAACCCTAAACATGCCCCCAAATATTAACCCAAAACACTTTAAATTAATTTTAAATTCAGTTTAATACATTACCCTTAAAGAAAATGTATTGGTAAACCCATATTCATACTGTTTACACTGAACTCCTGCAGTGCTAAAATGTAACATACTGACATTACCCATGTATAAACTGTCCTGTATTCATGCATTTGCTTTGGTATGCACTGTCATTTTCTTTGGTATAAACAAGGTAAATACACTAATAAATTAATTTAATTTACAGTAATAATAATATAGGACATTAAGAAGAACAAAATGAAAAATAAAAGAACACTGGAGGCGCTCCATGGGGGAAATTTGGGACTGCCAGAGATGGTTGTTTATGTTTGGGGCAGAACTTCATTAAGGGCATTTAGCTGATGCTCCTATCCAGAGCGATGTACATCAGTGCATTCCTTTCAGGTGTCTGATTGCCTTGCTAACCACCTCACCCAAACATAAACAACAAGCACAAGGACAAGGGGGAGTGATGGACAAGGCCCGGACATCATGAAAGCAAAAAAAATTGCGGAGGATATCTGCAGTTTCCTTGCAGGGGTTTCGGTGACACTGAAGTTGCGACTGCTACTGTACAAGTAGTACAATGCATTACTTATACACAACACATAACCATAGCAACAGTGCATTCAGAAAGTATTCAGGCCACTTTCAATTTTTCACCATTTGTAATGTTTCAGACATGCTAAATTCTTTCAAATTAATTATTTCTCTTGAATCTACTCTCAGTTCCCCACAATGACAACTCAAACACAGAATTCTATAATGTTTTGCAAATTGCAAATTGGCAAATTTGCAAATATCAAGCGGGCACAAATATTCAGATCCTTTGCTCAGTACTTAGTAGTAGCACCTTTTGAGCTAATATAGCCTTCTGCTTGGGAATGATGCAAGTTTTTCACACCTGAATTTGGGGAATTTCGGCCTCTCTTCTGTGCAAATCCTCCCCGGCTCTGTCAGGTTTGATGCGGGACATTGGTGTACAGCCATTTTTAGGTCTCTCCAGAAATGTTCAAATGGGTTTAAGTCAGGGCTCTGGCTGGGCCATTGAAGGACATTTCTAAGCCACTACTGTGTTGTTTTCACTGTGTGCTTAAGGTCCTTGCTGTGTTGGAAAGTGAACCTTCGACCCTGTCTGAGGTCCTGAGAACTCTGGACTAGGTTTTCATCCAGGATATCTCTGTACTTTGCCATGTTCACCTTTCCTGCAACTATGGCCAGTGGCCCAGTCCCAGCAGCTAAAAAACACTCCCATGATGATGCTGCCAAGTCCATGCTTCACTGTTTGCATGGTGTTGGACAGGTGATGAGCAGTACCTGGTTTCCTCCACTCATACTGTTTAGAATTGAGACCAAATAGTCTTGGTTTCGTCAGACCAGATAATCTTGTTCTTCACAGTCTGGGGTCCTTTAGTTTTTTCTTTCCAAAATCTATGTGGGCTTTCATGTGTCTTGCACTGAGAAGAGGCATCCATCAGGCCATTCTGCTATAAAATCCTCTGCCATAAAACAAGGTGAAGGGCTGCAGGGATGTTTGTAATTCAGGAACTTCCTCCCCTTTCCACAATGGTTTTCTTGGGCTTTTCTTGCCAGAGTGATCTTTGAGTTCTTGGTTAACTTTCTCACCATGTCTCTTCTGCCCATATTGTTCAGTTTGTCCGGGCGGCCAGCTTGAGTCCTAGTTGTCCCAAACTTCTTCCATTTAAGGATTATAGAGGCCACTGAGCTCTTGGGAACATTAACTACAGCAGGATGATTTTTGTAGCCCTGCACAAATCTGTACCTTGCCACAATCATGTCGCTGAGTTCTTCGGGCAGTTCCTTCGACCTCATGGCTTAGTTTATGCTCTGATATGCACTTTTATAAATAGGTGTGTATCATTTCAAATCATGTCCAATCAATTTCATTTAACACAGCTGGACTCCTATCAATGTAAAACTATCTCAAAGATGATCAAGAGATATGGTCTGGCCCTGGCTTAAATAAGTCAGTGTCACAGCAAAGGTCTGAATACTTACGTCTATGTGATATTTCAGTTTTTCTTTTTAAATGCACAGGTAGATGCTAGACTGTAATGTGTGTATGACTGATTTAATGTGACACGTTGTAGATGACCCCACACACCCCTCATAAACTCTCTTCTCTTCAAAAGATTCTGTAGCATACAGGTCTCCACCACCAGAACATGAACACACACACAAACTCAAACACAAACAGGCCCCTCTTCCTTCTCCTAACATGGTGCATATACACACCAAACTGTTCTGCCTTAGACAAAGAGATTTCAATCCAAATGTCACATGTAAATACCCATTTAAACCCTCTATTTATTGACTGTATACTGCTCATTCTTTGCCCTGTCATTATTTCATTATATCTATTTGCACTATGCTGTTTTTTTATTGTTCACTGTGTATATGACTGAAATGGTCATAAACATATTAACTTGACTTTTAAAAGGCTATTTTTAAAGTTCCTGTCGGAGCACAATATTTGAGCAAGAACTATTGCAGAAATAGTAAGAAAACCAACTTTTTTCCTTACTGAGCATCAGTGCTAGCACCATGTCTCAACCTGAAACATACAACTACTGCCACCTGCTGTACCTACTTTCATAAAAAAACGAACAGAAAACAAAACTTTGTTTATAAAAATTAACATGGAGCCCATGAGTAACCAACTAACAATACATACAAATGTGGGTAAATGTTGGCACAATTGTGCAGTATTATTATTGAAAGCTAGAATATTACAATTATCTTATTATGTGCAACAGTTTTACCACGTGCAGTACTGTGTGAAGTTTTCTAAATGTGTGCTGAATCAATTCATTATGTGAAGTATATTTTTAAAGTGTGCAATATTCATACCATCAATATTAGTGATCTACTACTGTTTCATACAATAACATTTGTCATTAGCTGTAAGTTACTATCTATAGTATTTCGTATTTGTATTTGTGTACATAGCATAGTGTTTTTTTTTTTAATTATTTACACTTCATATCTATCTATCGGTTTTGCTTTTACTTGCGACAGCAGCAGTGAATTTAGAATCGCGTTTTGAGTTTTGAGCGCATAACTCTAGGCGGCTCCCGTAGGATGAAATACAACAACCCCAGACTCAACGTGCGGTTTGTTTTTAGCTGGGTGGCTAAAGGAGAATAGTCTGAGACTCGTTGAGGACAACATCTCTCAAACAATGGCCTCATATCACACGGTAAATACTACTTTGTCTTACTAGTCTTTCTTTGACTAATTATAGCTTAATGTATACATTGAAGTCACTGACAGTGAACATTTTTGAGGCTGCTTTAAACTTTAAGTAAAGATTTTAACTTCTCTAGAAAGCCACCGTACCAGCTGGCTAGCTGTGGTTACCTGTACGAGGGGATCGGGGTTATCTAGTAGGATCCGGTTACAGCAAAATTCTCGACTTTTTCCGAAAGAAATCGTTTAAAAGACTGCATTCCACAGTTTGACTTGGAAAAACAAGCAGCTACCACTGATGTTGACTTGTCTTTTTGCTAAGTGAAGACATCCTAAATTCGGTTACCTTGTTGTTCTGTTGTGCTGCTTATTGAACTAAAATCAGGATTATGTAAAAGTGTCCAAAAACCACCAGAAAACATTGCCGCTGGTTGTTAAAACAATTTGTATGGGGTCAGACTATGGCTTTCAGACAAAAAACAAACAAAGAGAGGAGGAAACAAAACTGAAAAAACCTATATGCAAAGTATGTGTATATCTTTTTCTGGTATCAGTGTTTAAACTTTCCGAGAAGTCTGAATGGGATCTTTTTTTACTCCGTTACATAGTTTTCTGCTCTTTTCTGGATGCATGTTGAGAGCTGACTAGCCATTTACATTTGAAATATAGGGCACAGTGCAGGCCTCCGAGGGGATTACAGAGGAACCACTAATGCTTCGTTGTAGGAAATGCAGAAGATGTGTTGCAAATTCGACATGCCTGCTTGAGGTGGGTAGTTTTTCATTTTGTAAACTTGTGCCTCTAGTGCTAGAACCTTTTTTTGGTTAAACTGGTCTTAATCACCTATCAGAACCTTCAGAGCATACTATTTATTTAATATCTTACAGCTAGTGTGTGCTATTGTGTCCCAGTTGCAACTAATTTGCTGGAAATTTAGCAACCTGTACTGAATTAACAAGTAAACATTAGTTCAGTTACTCTCAGGGAAATAGTCTACTATTAAAGAGCGTTGAATGGACCAGAGCATTTAATAAAAGCTGAAATGTTGTTTTGTCTCCTCCTAGACATCAAAAGAGTTCATGACCACATGCCGTGTGTGGCATATGGATGTTGATGAATTACCAGATTGGATTCTGAATGTTGTTAATCAGGTACTGGCATTTTGTAGTATTTTAGCTTTGAGTATAATTTAATTAATCAACCAAACTGTGAATATTTGAAATAAAAACAAACTCTAATATATGTAATTAGGTTAACTAAGAGAAAGAGAAATCAGCCATTACTGAATAAAAGCTTTTTTCACAGGTTCACTGGACTGTCGGGAAACTGAACTGTCAGTACTGTGGAGCTCGTCTGGGAGGTTTCAACTTCATTAACTGTCCAAAATGTCCTTGTGGACATGATACAGCTGTGCACCTTAGCAAAAGTCGTGTTGATCAGGCTGTAAAGCATTCTATCCACTTGAACAGACCAGGCTGGGACAAGAGACGTGCAGAGAAACTAGAATTTACAGCAGAATCTTTGTGTAAACAAGAAGAGACAGAAGAATCAGAGGTCAGGGGTGACCTTGAAGTCATACCAAATGAAAATCAAGATGTAGTCACCCATGTGTTAATCTCAGAGACTGAACTTCGAAGTATTCAGACACAAGCACTCCATTTAGGCGTTGAGGCCTCTTTTGTTTCTCCTGTGGGGAGTGAGGTGGTGAATGATACTGTGACTCTTGTGAATTCAGGCCAAGAACCACAAAGCCTCAGGTCTGTTGATGCATATAATGAAGGTTCAGAGGCCAGTGAAAGCCAAATGCCAGTCGGACCATCAGGTTATCAGGACAACACAATGGAACGTGTAGCATACTTTGCGTCGCAGGAAACAATTTCTGTAAATACAGAACCGGAACAAGAGCAACAGGACGTAAGTCCTGGAATTATGGAGGGACAAGTGCGCCATATAATTTCCAGCTCTGTTCAGAAGCTGACTAAGAGGGAGAAAAATCACCTAAAGAGTTTGAGGAGGAAAAAGAGAAAGAAAGAGAGGTGGATTCAAAGTCAACTTGTGGAAAAGGTACTTGAAAAACTCAACAATTATATATATATATATATAGTTTTTTCACATTACTTAATGTAAACAGATTCAAGAACTGATTCTGCATAACATAGGGTGTCAACACAACAGTGGAAGCAAGTCAATATCAGTGGGCACATCACAGCCATGTACATTTTTTGTATTAGTTTGGAACACAAAGTAGGCATTAAGCTTCTGTACCATGTCATTAGCTAGATTTCTGTACCAAGTGTTACATGAAAGAGGGCAGAAGGGATGCACCATGTGCTGAATGTTAGTAGTGGGCACAGAATACTTTTACTGCATCTTTCACTTGTAGTCTGCTTCGCTGCCATGCTGTGTATATAAAACAAGCTTGCATTAACACATATTTGTGCTTTAAATATTTAATGTTCTGGGATTCAGAACATGCATTAAACCAACTAAAGTTGAATATATATATTAGGTGTGTGACAAGATCAGACATGTCTCGTGAGACCAGACGCAGACATGTCTGATCTCGTCACACACCTAATATATATATTCAACTTTAGTTGGTTTAATGCATGTTCTGAATGACGTGACGATATCCTTGCGTTACTAAAAGCTGCGTCTGTGAAGAAAACGGAAATTCAGTTTGCATGAAAGGGCAAACA
>JBBPDH010000022.1:5812459-5823407 GCA_037974565.1 Clupeocharax schoutedeni
TACGCCTGTCCCACATTGTCCCACTTAAACTTGGTACTTGTCCCACATTTTGTCTGTCTGGAGGTGGTCACCCTAGTCATGATGTCATCAATCCCACACCTGCACTGTTAGAAAACCAGTTATGGTCGCTGAAAGTGTGAAGTGCTATGAATCTACTGAGGTGTCCTGGTTGTACTGTACAATCTTAAAAAATAAACGTGCTAATAAGAGTTCTTTAAAATAATGCATGAATGTTATTGGTATATAAAACTATGCAAACATCAGAAATGGAACATTTATGAAAGAAAATGCATAATGTGAGCCCTTGTGGTTGTTTTTCAATTTAAACAGTAACTGTTTTGTTTTAAATTATTTTGTCTTGTATCATTCACAACCTATAGATAACAAGTAATTTATGTGGTTCCATTCTTGATGGTCTAATAGATGTTTACAGATGTTAAAAGTTAAATTAGACATGATAATGTTAATGTAATGCAAACAAACATTTTTTTACCAAAAATAAATGTTTTTTGACGTAGTCTTGCATTGCTTCTCACTTTTTTTTGTGGATTTACACAGGCAGAATGTGTGCATTAACGATGATGATTTTGTCACGGAGGGTGACAGTGAGAGCCAATTGCCCCCAGGAACACCTGGCTGTCCCAAACCAAAGCCTCCTTCTAACAGCTACCTAAGGGTCAGAGATCACACACTCTCTCCTCATACACTCCTCAAACATTTGTGTTCTGAACAACTTTAATACAGCTATACTGACTTTCTTATGTTCTAGTGCTCTTTTATGCTAATTCATCCAATACTCCTGCATTTTTTTCTCAATCCCTGTGTTTCTCCATCCCTTTAGATCAACAAGAGGCAGTATAATTATGGAGAGCACGAAGAGTTTATGTGCTTCACTGGTTACGAGCTGGATGGGTACCAGCTCATCCACTGTCTGCGGGATGGCACCTGGGAACAACCTAAAGGGCGCTGTATCAGTAGGTCCAGTAGCTGCAGCATGACTTCAGTACACCAACACACCCAACCTCATTTTTAGTGAACCAATCAATTATTAATGAGCTGAAAAATCACTGGAAAGCATTGGACACAAGACACAAGACTTAATTTGATTTTTAAAATCGTGATGTCATGAAACATTTGTAGTGTTGTAAAATCTGTTAAGGTCACTACCTTTGAAGGCAGAAAGTGTGAAGTGCTATGAAACGAATGGGGTAAATATATAATTCTAAAGAATCAAGGTGTTAATAAGGCTTCTTTGCACAATATCATAAGAAAAACTATTTTTTGATCCATAAAAAATGTCTTTGAATAAGTTCTTGGCTTCTTGCAAATGAGATTTGTGAAAGCGAAGACCTTTTATACTTTTTAAATGAATTTTCACACAGTGTACATGTTCTAGAAAGAATCCTGAAATGGGTAGAAAAAATACATTCTAGAAAGTTTAAAAGATTACCGGTACTTCCGTTAAAAAACTGGTTCCTTAATCTAAGAAAAAAAGGAGGGTTATCTTGTCAGGGCAAGGCTTAGCAGTCTACCAGCATCTAAAAATTTTAAGAAAAAGAGATACCCTTATGATTACATTATTTTGGGATGAACAACCATCTGTAAAGGTATCATCCATCCTTTGTATGAAAGTCAACTTGAAACATCAATATAATTTCCTTTTATAAGTATATAAGTTCACTGCTACTAGACAATTTAGTTAAAACAATTTAGAAATTTTGGAAAAAGATATCCTTGATGTATTTCAATGGGCAATCTTTAGAACACAAAGATCAATGAAAGAAGAAATGAATTGTGTTTCAGAATAATACCATTAAATGAAATAACACATTTTGTGGTGGTCTGGGGTCAAACCTAGGTGAGTCCGTGCTTTGCGAATAGCCCCCAGGATAGGCTCAGTGTGCCTGCAACCCTAGTAAGGATTAAGCGGTTACAGAAAATGAATGAAGGAATGAATGAACGAACATCCAGACTACTGATGGTGTCCTGTGGATTACCCTTTATGTTGTGATTTTTTTTCATTCTATTCCAGAAAAGGTGTGCTCCAGACCTACAGTTCCACAAGACATAAACATTGACCCAGGCAAAGCTGAGTATCGCATTGGATCCAGTATTAGGTTGAGCTGCTCAGGCCAAGGCAGGACCCTGCTCGGGGTGCGCTTCTACACCTGCACTAGTGGGCTCACCTGGGATCCACCCATTTCTGATGATATACACTGCAAATCAGGTGCTTTCACCCAGACTCTTCCATCCTGAATCACAAACAGACTGTTGCATTATTTGTCCACTCATCAGCATTTCTGATGATTTTGATTCATCTAAAGGCATTAAACAAATATATCACAATGAATTTTTTATCTAAACAGATCATCCTTTTGTGCAAGACAGCAAATGCGGTAGAGGAGAACGTCATGATGGCTCCAAGTGTGTCTGCATACCTCCAGAGGACTGCAGGTGAGAAATTATTAATAAACAAGATCATTTATTTTTATTAGCTGTAATTCCACATTTTCTCGGATGCGATACTAAAGGGTCATGAATGCTGTAGGCACTGTTGTTACTGAGGCAGTAACAACAATGACTCAAGACGGAGGCAGTGTGTGTCCTGAAGTGTATTTCACGTATAGTCATCTAAGAAAATCCACAAGAAATCAGTGTGTTTCTCCTGCAGGATATATACAGAGGACTTCTGTGTTTGGGACGCATTAAAAGGAAACCCCGTGATGATGTCCTTCTGTGCATTTCACGCTGGGCGTTGCCATGGAGATAAGCTGCACTTCATGAACGATGGGCTGTGCAAAACTGATGTAGCCAGTGTGGAGTGGGCCCGATTCAGAGCAAGTGTGTCTGAAAAGAGCTCTGTGCAGCAACCCTGTGGATCAGACACCTGTTACGAATGGGAGACCTGCTCAGGTACACCTGTTCTTAACACTTTCTGTGCACAGTATATAATTATATTTTGGAAATTCAATAATTCTGCTGTAACACACTGATTAAAAATCATAATTAGATTAGTTGATAAAACACCAAAATATACAGGGCAATCAGAATAGTGTAACAGTTTCTGTGCTTCTCTTTGTTCCCCAGAATCAACATGTGCATGTAAATACCCCAAAGACTGTGGAAAGAATAAGGAAAACACGTTCTGTCTGAATATTCTGAGACTGCAGCGCAAACAGACCATGAATTTGTGCAGCATGGCTGCCATGAAGTGCAATGGTTATGAGTTTCAAGTTCTTAATGACAGCGAATGTAAGACCGACTAAGTTTTGTTGGCTGCTTTCTAGTCAGCAGGCTGTAGTTCCCTCACAATATGCTTATATATAACCTATCACTTTTCTTTTTACTTATATCACAAACCACATTGCATCATACACATTTATTTTTTGTACATCGAATTACATTGAGTTAAATAAATGTTGTTAGCACACTTGTGGTATTTCTGACTCAACCAACCTGGCAAAATATAATATAATATAATATACAGGAATATCATATAAAATCATATAATATACACACATCAGTGGAAACGCATCAAGGCACAACTAAAAAAACTAAAAATATATATATTGATGCTCATCTGGCTGAAAAGGGATACAAAACAATCTTTATCTCTTAAAAAGTATATCGGATTATATTTCTAAGGACACAATAAAGAGCCCCTTTTTGTAATTATTCAGAAAAAATCACTGACCTCATTAAACCTGGTGTTAATTTACAATCATAACACTGTTGTATATAAGGAAACATTATACAATGAAATTGCATGTTATATTGTCCAGAATAGTGACATTCCATCCTGCAAACAACACCAATAATAATACGTTTGTTTATTATTATTATTATTATTATTATTATTATTATTATTATTATTATTATTATTATTATTATTAACAACAACAACAAATATATATGGCCATATATATATATATATATATATTATTGGTCATTGTTTTTATCATCATTAATATTATAGCCTATAATGATGGGCAGTTTCCAAGACTGATGACTCTGATCTGTTTCCCTGAGCATCTCCAGGCCCCTGCTACACATTCGGTCACGGGCTTTGGGCTGCCATTCTCCAGAGAGACACAGAGATGGGAGGAGTCCCCTAAACATTCCTCTGGGTCTTTACAGACACAATCTGACCCTGGAAACACACACCAGTGTTTAGCTCAGTACAATTATTTACAGGCTGCAGTGTACTTAACTAGAACAATTAATATGAACTGGCAAAATTTAATTAAATAAATATAATAAACCTGACATGCTGCATATGACAGACAACATCTAGTATTATGATTTAAGAATCAGTGCATAATGTTGTAACCGAAAAGATTTGTTCAGACATTAAAAGGTCCTACCACTGCATTTCTCCCATGCCTGGCAGTCCTGACAGGATGTGAACTGGGTCTTTAACCATTCACATGCGCTGTCGTCAAGTATGGAAAATGTCTTCCCCTGACACTGTAGGGCCCCAAGCTGGCATACACCCACTCTGTCAGCCCGGCCAGGACGCACAGAGGCACAAACTTGGAGAGAGGATCTAGGAAAGATGGGAACAAGCCATAATTTTAAAAGAACTCTTTGTCTTGTGAATGCAGAATAGGCAATTAGATGAAATATCCCCAACTTACTTGCATTCATATGGCATTTTGCACACGCACTGTAACTCTCCTTGTTTTTCCCATGGCTTACAGCTCAGGCTTTGTTGGGACTGAACCACTAAAAAACACAATACAGTAAGTAGGCCAGAGTTACTGCACAATTTAAAAAAAACTTGTTTGCACACCTTTGTGTGGTCTTTTTGGTAGGCTTTGTTTTTAGTTCATCTTTATATATGTATATATAAAGATGAACTAAAATGTATATATTTATAGACCAGAGTCATGTAGCTGTGTCAGAACAGCAGAAGAGAGCACTCCTGCTCTACAAGTTGAACAGAATCTAGAGCAGACTGAGCTGAGCAGACTAAAAGTTAATTGGTTTAATTAATGAACATTTTATTAACTGAACATAGAATGCAAGCCCAAAAGCCTCAGTATCGCTACCCATGTTGCATTTAAAGTTGCTTGGTACTGGAGACCAGCTGAAGCTGGCACGGCAGATGATCTCTGACTCTCCTTGGAACTGCATTCCACTGGGGCAGGACAGGGATACACTCTCCCCCACTAAATATGACTGCTTCAGCGGTGAGGAGATTACATGACTCATGAGACTCGGAGCATCACATGAAGATCCTTGCAAAAAGCAGTAAAATAATATATAAATATGGTTTCCTATACACTGATTTGCAATTGAAATGATATCTTTGCATGAAATTTGAAATGCTATTTCAGTTCAATGCAATGCTGATAGTATATATGCAGACAAGAGTACTCATTGCAAACTAAAAATGTCAGACAATCTTGCACAACACATCTCAAATGTCTAATCAGTGTTGAAGGATATAAGGAACTACCATAGATCAATGTAAATGTTATTCAAACATCTGTTTTACTGCTCTTACTTACTCCTGCATTCCATTGGTCCTCTCCTCCAGTTCAGGCTTTCTGTACATTCAGCAATAGATTCACCAAAAATGCGATATCCTTCAGCACAGGAGTACTCAATCTTACTACCTACTTGATACACATTTTTAAGATTCTGAACACACAGGAGAAAAAGGTTAGATAATGTTTGGTTATGTGCTAGAACTTGTTTGGGCTTGCTTATAGAAGAATGCTTTTGAGAAATCTACTACATGTCTGACAGCATACAATGAACAAAAGAGAAACTCACCAAAACAAATCCATTTAGCAAGGGAGGTGGAACATTACACAACCTTTGTGGTGTCACAGAGGGATCAAAGCAATGGGGTTCCATAAATCTAAAATGTCAGTTACAATAATTAGACTAAAGCCAGTGTTGTATGATAAAACATACAGTGTAGTGCTAGAAATCTTCAGTGATGCACCTTAAGTGGTAAAAATCTGGGTCCTCAAAATCTTTGTGTTCGATTGATGGACCAATACAGTGCTTGCCTCCATTCATTGGCTCAGGTTTATTACATGTGCGAGTCCTCAACTTACGACTTTGAGAACAAGTCCCCCAGGCCGACCAGCAACTCCAGCCTCCGTGAATCACTCCTACAGTAACACAGTTATTTCAAAACAGTTTTCCAAAATTGTTCAGTAATATGTAAGAGAAATACAGGTTTAAAAGTTTTTTAAATCCCAATATACCTAATCCAGTTATTCAGCTAATTCATAATATCTTTCTGGGTTGAATTGTGGGTTTGTGATTTTTTTTAATCCAACATAAGATCATAGGTTAGGCAATTGGCTACACCTGGCTGTTCTCCGAGGACATGGCCAATCTGGCAAGCTGCACCGCTGGTGTCAGGTCTACAAACACAGGTACACACTTTGTCACTCAGCACAGGCATGCCATTGTTCTGGCATGTTCTGCAGTGGCACGGACTCTGCTCCTCTGAATATTCCTCTAGTGCTCTCTTCAGGTGGAGCCTCTTCAGCCCTGCACATGGTACCTCCTTTACCAGCTCATACAGTGGCCTCAACTGTGAAGTAAAAAAAATTTGTTTTTGTGATAGTAAGGAGATGGTAAGAGCTTTCACACAAAATATAAAATGTGGCATTTGCCTGCCTTTTGTTTCATGACTTGAGGGTAATCCTTCACTGAGCCAGCCCATTTAGAGAACATTTGAATATTCCTCAGGGTTATCCAGGTCAAGAACGCCAAGACCAGCCACATAAGAAGTATGACCTCCAACTATATCTGTCTTCACAGGCATTGTCCGACTGCTGTGTTCTGGGAAACAACACCCGATGCAACAAAAGTTTATCAGCCACACCTATCATATAGGTGCATTTTGGGGGTTTACAGTAACCAGCTTTAACCCTTTCATTGGTGCAGCCTCTACACAATCTGTTATTGGAAACGTGTTCTCTGATTAGCTAGCGTTGTGAACAGTGTAGGTAATACATGTCTTTTTTCCAGTGGATGGACTCACCACTGAAACTCCTAATAGACTGGATCAGTTTCTCACACTTCGTTGTTCTCTTCTTTCGGAAAAAACGTCTCTTTACAGTAGTAATACACTGGTGGAAGTCAGTGTCTGTTTGACCTTTAATTCAAAAGGAATGTATTTAGATAGGATAAATAGGATTTCTATAGGTTATCTTACTGTGCCATGCAGCTTACTGTATCGATTAACTTGTTATAGAACACAAGCAAATAGTACATACTCATCTGCCTTATGAAGTTTGAGTCAAACTCCAGCAGGAGCTGGTATTGTCCACCCAGAGAGCCCTCTGCCATGTAGTGTGTACCGAAGCGCAGCAGTAGGGAGCGGTAGGCTGCCGACTCGTATGTGCTAGGCAAAGCAGAGAGGGCCTTCCAAAATTCCTCTGAGAGGGTGAGGTATTCAGGGACATTGTTCTGAAACTGAGCTACTTCCACCTCATTGTTAATGATCAACAAATGAAAGGCCTGCAGTGGAAGCATTAATTAATTACAAAAACAAAGGGGTTAACAACAATGTACTAGTTACATTTGGATGTACGGGCTATTATTTAGAATATGTTGATAAATGTAAGTTTTTTATTTCTAAAATTCAATATAAAATAATTATTTATAAAAAAAAAAGATTATTTTATCAAAATAAAATACATTTTAGGTGTATGTAATATAACACAATATGCATGAATTTGTAATACAATGTGTATGCAATTTTATTTCTCTCATTTCAAATATGCAATTATTTTATTTCTACCATTTAATCATAAGTAATCATTTGTAAATATTGAACGTTGTTTTGCAGTCTGTATAGTTAGCTACAGAAACTCAAAAATAGAAATAATCCAAACTAAAAACACATTTAAAAGTGGGTATTATATCCAAAAAGTAAAATGAAATATTTGCTCTTATGAATTTTGTGCACTATTAATCAAATGTTAAACATAATAGCAATATTTCTTGATTGCAAATATCATCAGCAGTGACAGGTGGCTTTTGCACAGTGCTGTGTACTGCAGCAGCTATGGAGCATAGTAATTGTGATGTGTGACAGATAGATTAGAACCTGCAGATTTGTAAAAGTCATTAGACCCTATACATAGTGTACATAGTAGTGCCACCTCAGGTATTTTAAAAATAATTAAAACTTGTAAATATCATGTAAGATTTACCTTGCTCCTATCCAGTTCTGTGTGAAATGTTTTGTGATCATGGCCTCCTCTGATTTTTCTTCTCTCCTCCACATGCTTCATGTAGGACCAGGAGCTGTTATAGAACTGCTCTCTAAAATCATTCTCAACACTGACCTAAAAGTGAGAGTGAAAAAAACAGTGGTTAATGAGAAAGGCATGTAGACCTTACACACAAATAATCTCCTTTTTGGTTGTTGCCCACCTGAAAGCTGTATCTGAGAATACTCTGAGGGAGTCTATAATAGTCTTGGTGGTCCCCGCTAAAAATTGTCCTGCATTGGCCCCCAAAGCTGCGTGTGTTTATAACAGGACCTTTCAGCTTGCCTGTCAACATGTCCAACCTGTGAATGAATATCATGCATGTTAAATTGTCTTATGATACACCTTAAGTGTGATGTCTGGGCTATCTAGGCCAGCGGCCTCCGTCACCAGTCTTCTATTACACAAGTCCTGTCTAGTCAGAAATTACATCAGAGTATGTTTAGGTCGGGGAGCTGTTTCAGATCAGATTAGTTGATTCAGATTTACTCCTCACTCGTCAGCTGGGTTGCTAGGCATCAGGTAATGTGTTCAGTTTAAGTTTGTTCTGTTTAAGTTTCCTTAGTTCAAATTTTAGATCGGTTGTTCATGTCAAGCCCCCCTTGTGGCAGGTGTGTGGTCACCCATCACCAAAACTCACTCGCTCCTTCTGTTTTAGCAGTGAGCACGGACCTAACCATAATCTCTCCTCTCCTCCTCGGCTCACGCCTTGTGTGGCAGATTAATTGTCAGTGCTAAGGATATTATAGACTATCACAGAGGACGATGATTGTCCCCCTCTCTCTTCGTGTGTCTGTTCTCTGTTTTCCCCACAGATGTGACTGATTGAGCTGCACAGCCCGTGAGCATGGATTCCCCCTTAGTGTCAACCACGAAACATGGAGCTAAGTCACCAGAGAGTGTGTCTAAATGCATCAGAACCGGTTCAGCTGCCCAGCTGAGTGTGTCCCTTAAACCTCAGCAAAGTGGAGAGTGGAGGAACATCAGTGATCGGATCAAAGCACCATTTCAGTTTGTGGACTTGTTTCGTTCTGACCTGTTGATTAAATATTCTTGTTTTGTTGAAGTTTTCTTGCAGTTGTGCCCTCCTTGCATGCACCAGCATGACAGTAAGCGCATTCAACACTATGGGCTTTTATCTATTTGTGCACAGTTATGCATTATTGTTTTATGTCGTACCAGTAATCAGGTAAAACTGATTACTGGGTGTTAAAATTTTTTACACCCACTGTTCTAAATATACCCAGTCAAATTATATTGTTCATTTGATTATTTTTAGGTAAACATCCACTACATAGAACAACCTGAAATATGCCATTAGCTGCATATTAGAAACAAAAATCTAAAAATAAAAATTATATAATTTTTATTATTATAATTATATAATTGTCTAGCCATAACTGCACAAGACACATATAATGTTAATTCGGTAAACAAAAATAACTGTGGATTAAAATGGCAAGGCATGTATTTCCTGTAGAAGATGTGGACTTTTTACTTTTACTTTTAAATCAATAAAAGATTCAACTGTTCAAACTACCACATGCTGTTATATAAGTTTAAAAAATCTTAACTATATTATTATATTCAAATAAAAAATAGAAGGGCATCATTAGACTGAATGAACACTCCAGTGTTTTTTGAAGCCTCATCTGCCACACATGTGCCATTTATTAGATTAACACAGACAATTATTTCAACATGTTTTCCTATATTAGTTAAATAACTAAAACTGTGACTCAAACCAAAATATAAATATATTATGAAGAAAAATTACCCATTTCCTGTGAGGTCAGAATTAGTTGGGTGTTTGTGTATGTTACACACTGCAGTGCTGGGGAAAGAACACCGCTGTTCATCTAAACCATCCTCCTCACAGTCCTGATCACCATTACACACCAATGAATGGCTAATACATTGACCTACACACACACACACATTGAATAACAACTGAACCAGTTTGGTCACTTTCATTTCACTGAGTTAAAAAATCTTTATAAATTATAATGTGAAGTACCAGAGCTGCAGCGAAACCTTTCTCCACAGCCTGTTTCCAGTGGACAGCTCTTCTTCGGCGTACATGTTTTATTTTGAAAGGCCTCCTCTGTGCAAGCAGTTCCTCCAAACTGAGGGAATTCTTCTACTGAGCGGCTCCGAACCTAAGAGCAAACATAAATAAAAAGGAGTAATGCATTTCATGGATTCATGATTTTACGCTGGTGTTTTCAATCCAGAAAGCCTAGTGCTGGAACTCTACCTGCATTTTGGTGCAGCTGTCACACTCTGACCAATCTCCATAAGGTCCCAATCTGCAATGCACTGGTTGTTGACAACTGTCAAAGCAAATATGTTAA
Organism: Clupeocharax schoutedeni; assembly: GCA_037974565.1. NCBI lineage: Eukaryota > Metazoa > Chordata > Actinopteri > Characiformes > Alestidae > Clupeocharax > Clupeocharax schoutedeni. The sequence continues at coordinate 5,823,063 of JBBPDH010000022.1, forward strand.
AGTGATCCACTGACCAAGCTATGCCTCTTTCCAAATTGCCAATAACAGACACATGTAGCAATAGGACTGAATGACTAAATGAATACTGTGGAACATCTGAGGTGATTTTTCTTCTGTTTTGTTTGATTCTCCTAGACGCACTTAAACCATTAAATTAAAGCCATTCTAATTGGATACAGTGTACAGTGTCTTATTCAAAAAGCAATCCAGACTGAGACACTCCTTCAGTGTGAAATAGCAGACTAAACTGTAGTCATAAAAGGTGGATTTCACAAAAGCAACAAATTCAAAACAGGTTTTTGCATCTTAATATTCATGTATGGACTGTATAGACTTAACATTAAC
>JBBPDH010000022.1:5886533-5905581 GCA_037974565.1 Clupeocharax schoutedeni
GTAATAATATTACCATTTTCAGACGAGTAATGCCTTACACTACTAGTTACTGAAAAAAAGTAATATTATTACAGTAACACGTTACTTTGTAACGCGTTACCCCCAACACTGGTATCAAATACTGACTTGTGTCAAAAACAGCCCAAAACATGTTCTTACCACCCTTATCCCTCCTGAGTAAATTAATACCAGCTACTTAATTTTAAGCTACTATGCCAAAGCAGCAACCACTTTGACAAATCTTGCTGGTTTGTGTGGATGTTTCAGTGAGGTGGACCATGCTTTGAGTTCAGTGCAGTGAATTAGGTTACATGTAACAAAATATGTATTTTGACTCTTTACCAACCTCGTAATTTGTAGGACCCAGTGACTTGGAAGAAAAATGTACCAGGCTTGTATATTGTATATTTGGTAAAAAAAAAAAAATTCCAAAAGGCTCAAAAGCTGTGATTTCTCTCATGGGGAAAAAACTAATTATGTCCAGAACTCCTAAATTACGGATGTCAGTAGTAATCTTTAAAACCTATTATCTGTAACAAAAAGATGTTTGGTCCTGATTATTGTTATCTGTTTGCTGGTAGCATTTACTTTTTACTTTACAGTTTTTTTAATTGAGAGAGCCAGGCTTAAAAATGTAATGTCAGTAGAGGTATAGCTTATGCAGAGGTTGGTTTAAAAAGAGAGAAAATTGTTGTAGGCCCATTCAATTTCACTCACAATAGAGTCTGGCCTTGACTTGGATTTGAGTCCTTATGGCACCAGTACAGTAGAAATATAGTGTGGATCTCAGCAGAGCACAATGGACTTAGACAGAGGTGCTTGCTCTAAATGGTTAAGACAGATTTAAACTGTTCTGGAAAAGCAGTTACAGCACTAATTAAATCTCCCACTATATTTGAAGTTGATGTGGGATCATCATTTGAGACAATGATACCAGCCTATTCATCTGAAGATGCCAACCCCAAATCTATATAGACATAGATGCTCTTCTTGTCCTGAACATTGCACCGTCCTGCTCAACTGCACAGTGTAGTCATAGCAGTGTAATTGAGCTGTCCTGTTGGTGAACTGGCCCGGTGAGATCTGTGTGTAATCAGGCAGGTGTTCTCATAAGGTTCTGTCTGTCTGAACACCTGCTGAAAAGGCCCGCAGCTGTCTTCCACAAACCCTGTGGCTTATCCTGTCCTAGATCTGAAGCATTCATGTTTTCTTGGTAAATACAGTACACTGTTTTTATAGACAATAATAAGGACATTACCCATTGTAGGAAGGCTGATGTTTGACATCAAACTAAAGCTTTAGAATATGTATAACTGTTATTATTATTATGGAAAATGCTCTTTCTCTATTTCTTTCCCCTGATTTTTTTTGAGGTGCATACATTTTTAAGAGGACTACATACTTGAGGTCTACACAGCATACTCTCAGTCTCTGGATAAATCACCCACCCTCTGGCTTTCCCAGTATGAAAGAAACAATTTAAATTCTCTGCTATAGTGCTGGAATATTTTTAGAAGCCTGAATAGAGTTGCAGATATGCTGTATAAAGTTGAATAGCTTTCCATTTCTGAAACACGGTCTGACATTGGCTTTTGAAGCATTCTGCTGGCTTTTAACCTTTTAAGCTTTTTGCTATGTTAAAGGTATTTTAAAAAAACATTTTATCTGGGGAAAATAATTTCCTTTGACAACCCAATGTGTCTGCACAACAATTAGAGAAAACCAAGACACAAGACAGTGAAGAAATGAATCAAACAATTATTATTCAGAAACACAGTTATTGTATTAAAATCACCCTAGCTGTGTTATTAAAGGTATTAATAAAACAGTTCACTACAACTTTTTTCCCATTAACATGCAGGCTGTTGATGCCGCACTTGAAAGTGATAAATGATACATTGTCTAGGAAAAAAAATTTCAAAAAGTTAAACAAGCTTAGGAGAAATCAAGAGAAGTATAGAGTATTTTTTTGCAATTTTATGCATTTGAATGCATTTTATGACATCATAATCTTTCTAGTTTTAGGGAGGCCTAATGGTGGTTAATGGTGGCCTAGTTGTTAGGGAGTTGTCCCTGCAGTCAAATGATCATGGTTTTGAATCCCAGGATGGCTAATGGTACCACTGAGGTACCTTTAAGCAAGAGACTATAAAAAAAATCTAAGATTTATATTCCTGCAAGTTAGAGGAGAGAAAGTTGACTGAGTATTTAAGAAAAATATTGATTGGTTAAGAATTTTCACTTATCCTGAAATCATTATTTCTTCATATTGTGTAAAAGTAAGTCATTACAAACTAATAAACTAGTTTGTCAAGTTACTCTTTCAAGAAACTATATTAAGGTTTTGAAATGTCACTGCCTGAAGCAGGGCAGAGGCATAACTCTGTACTAAAACATTTAATTATGACTTTATAATCTGGATATGAGGAATGGGAAATACCTTAAATTATCCATTGCCATTTATGACCATCACCAAACCAATCACTTTGTGGTATTATTTATGCACTAGAGAATAACATATTTTGCTCCAAGTGGAAAAAAACTGAAAGAGAACACAATGCTTACAACAATGACAAAGATTTATTCAATCTTTTTTTATAATTAGTTTTAGCTGCTCCGACAGGTGTATTTACAAACAATGGCATTTGAAAATATAAAACATGTGTCTAACATATTGCAGGTGATGCACCATCAGCACCACTTAAATGAAAGTGACCAACACAGGGGAATACGACCAAGCAACGTTTAATTATAAAGGTGAATAATGGTCCATGTCTAAGGGCTAAAACAGTAGCTTGAAAAAAAATACATAATGTCTTGGTGCAGAGGAATAATGGTCCAAAAATACAGAGGCATAATGATTCATGATACAGTCAAGATAAGAATAGCATAACATGGTCATTCCTTTTTTCAAAGAGCATTTGAGAAAAGGGATTTCACACGCCATCTTGCAACACAACATACAGAAATTAAACTAGAAATGCTTCTAGGCACAGTCAACATTGATTTTTTTTTTCCACTAATAGTGTGTCCTGAATCAGGTCATATTAAAAGAAGGTCCCTTTAGGTCCCTTCTCATTTTAAATCAGCACTAGGTCATTTTTGATTATTTTGCAAACATACTGGGTGGAAATACACATCAAGGATGGAATGCTCTTTCCACACCCTTAGGCCAGCTATTTTTGCAGGGAAGTGATTCTAGTATAGGAACAGTGCACCGTCCACAAACAATAGCAGCTCCTGGTTTGGGTGCCTATGCTAGATAAGGCAGATGGTTAAATATCAGAACATAATATTTAAAATCAATGGGCTGTGCACAAGTGTAATCCGTAGAACAAGATATTATTGTCAAGTACAAAAGAAATGACCAATGAACATTTATATTAAACATCTGTCCTTGTTAAGAGTAGTCTTCTTCTTTTTATCCTAGCAATAGGTACAAAATGTAACTGCTCAAACACTGTATATCACACAGACAACCTACGGATACACAGTATCCATAAAATTAGGATCCATATGCTCCCGGGTTGAACAGTGTTATTAGCAGCATGCCACATTAATTCAAAACCAATCAAGCTCATTACACTGTGCTATGTAGCCCAAACTACTTTAGAGAAAAGACAAGAGACCAGAAAGGCTTAAAAGTATTCTGTCAAGTCTATTGTAAGCTGTGACTGCATTGTTGCAGGAAATCTGTACCAGTGACCACACTGGCTGAGGCAAATATCTATCCTGTTTTTTTCTGGGTGCGAAGCCCATTACTATTGATCGCGGCAGGAGCACTCGTCTTTCCTCCATCTCTTGCCCAAGTTCATGAGAGTAACGCTAGCCTGCAGCTGAACCAGACACCGAGCTGCTCTCATGCACCAGTCGATTTTTAATTCCAGAAATGACCCGCGTGAGGCCGTAGTATGTGGCCGGCAAGCTTGACACTCTGGACAACATCAAAGAGCCTATTAAATCATGTTAGGGCTTCAGCTGCCACCACATATGAGTGTAACTCCCTGTCAGCGTTCCACCACTGTTTAAGCAGTGTTCAGATATTCAGCCAGCTTAGCACCCAGTTTCTAATAGCCAATGAAATAACAGAAGTGGGAAAACTCCTAGCATTAAAGCTTCAACAAAAACTTAAGAAAACCATTAAGATAATTTACAATTTTACTTGATGCATTACAAACTTCCCTGAAAGCTTTGCTTTGATATGAACTTCTTTTAAAAGGAATTGTTTAGTTGGCAATAAGAGTGATTTTATAAGTCCAAGAGGCGATTGATACTATGGGATGAGAAGACATAAAATTTTCACTAAATCAGAAAATGTGTTGCTTGCCTGAACGTGGACACCTTTCAAAGATTTACACAGATTAATTTTCTTTGATACAGAAACAGCCTCAGACTATTCTTTCCCTGATATTCCCTGAAAAATATTTATTCAATAACTGAAATATTAGCCCATGATGAGATTATGTTTACGCTGGAATATTGCTGAGGCTAGGCTACAGCGGCAGTGTGTGAGGAGCACAAGGACGGACCAATAAATAGGGAAAGAAATGCTTTGCAAAAATTAGTATATCAATTTAAACAACTAACCATTGAGGCTCCAAACTCCATAGCCAATTACCAATATAGCTACTACAACTGAACTGAGCAATTCACTTAAAGAATACAGCATCCACATTGTCATAAATGTACACTGTGTACAAAATGAGTGCTTATTTCTTTTTCTAAGAAAACTCTCAAAAACTAGTGAATCCTCTGAGAAAGAGTCCTCGGTGTCTATTTAAAATAACAAATGATCTCTTTTTGATAAAGAATCAGTCTTGGACAAGTGGCTCCCATTCAATCCTGTAAACAACTGTAGATGCGGAGCTCAAAGCTGCTCACGTATCCAGTGAATAGGCTTCTTCGACTCATTGGTGGGAGTTCTCCGTTGCTCTGTTATAAGACTTTCTCACATTATCAAACAGTCAACTGGTAGCATAGAAAACAGTCTCTGCAAAATGCTGTTTTCCTTTTTCTTCTCAGCCCTGTTATTCAAGACAGTCCCCTGAAGGGATGATGTAGAACGCCACAAGAGAAGAAAAGGTGTGTGTCTGTATACAGATATATATATATATATATATATGCGCGCGTGTGTGTTAGTGTGTGTATGTGTTAGTGTGTGTGTGTCTGTATATGTCTGTTAGGGCATATTCATGCTTCTTTTGTGTCAGTAAAGAGGCAGGGCAAATTAACTGGAATCCACCAAGATCCATCCAGTAATGCTGCTGGAGAAGGAATAACCTCCTTTCACTGATGGAATCAGAACACTTTTGGCATCTTCTTGTTAGAGGAGCATGTTCTGAATCTCACTTGTTCTAATGAGGACCTCATATGTCTACTTAAAAGTGCTCTTTCAGGGGCCCTCCAATATATTAAGACTGGAATATGCTGTTGCACTCACATGGGCTGCTATAATGATAAGAGTAAAATCAAATTGAGCAGGGCTGAGGCTAGCATAAGGTCAGCAATCCGTAGGCACACAGCAGAGTTGACATCTCCTCGTGACGGCTCGGCTGATTCATGGCTCGTGTCATCTGAAAAGGAAGAAGAAAAATGTTAGGAGGAGGAAAAAATGAAGAACCAGGAACATATAGTAAATATCCTATGGTTGCATTATTAATAATACAAGTGCCAAATTTGGCACAAATGTACAGGAAATTGCTCATTAAGGAATAAGGAACAAAAGAGATTTGGGAATGGGACAAGGGCATATTTTTGGAAGTTTTAAAAAAGTCTGTGTGTAAAATGAAAAGGAAAAAATTCCCTGGAACATACAAACCTCTTGGCTCTACAGAATTGTCCACTCTGTCATTGACATCGAACACCCGGTCATGAACGCTAACAGTTTTCACACAGTTGTCTATGAAAGTAACATAAAGCAGAAGGCAGTCAAAACAGGTGTCATAATATCATCAGTGAAAAAGTTAAAGTGAATGTCAGTCCTTGATAAACTATGCAATAAGAGCATGCAGGCAAAAAAATGGCAAATTCCATAAGGCCTCATAAAACGTACTTGCAGGTCTTACAAAAACTTTCAGCCTCAGGCAGGACCTTCTTCCATTTTCACCAGCTGTGAAAACAATTAAGATTGTTTAGTACCATACCAGATAAATCCATGCCACATGAACCCAAAAAATCAAACGTGTTTTTTTTTTAGTAAAGCACTTGTAAAAGAACTGAAAATGTGTATTGCACCAGAGTTGTGCACCAAATGTGTATACCCTCTTTTCTGTTGAAGGGAATGATAATCTGCAGTGAAGTGTGGCAAATCATGAGAGAAAGCACCAGTAGAAACAAAAAAGCAGAAAACAAACTATTTTGAGAGAGGAATATGCAGTTTGATACCTGAGCATCCAACATCTCCTCAGCCATTACCACTCTCAGCAGAGCTACTAACAACTAGGTGCTCTCTGCATGTTTCGTGTCTCATATAAATGTCTGCATTATCTACCTCAGAGAGAAACACAATCAGCATTCGTTTCATTTTCTGCTGATACATGCGGCCAGAGCTACATTGAATATGCTATTCCCTGTCATGTTTCTCAATTTGTACTCTCCATAAAGGAAAGCCTATAGGCGCTTAAAGTGGAACAGGGAAACGGGTTCCTCTCATGGCCACCCTCTCATTGTGCAGTAGGTAATGAAATATCTGGGTGTCAAGAGCCAATGCAAAAGAGGGTTGAGGAGCAATGGGGAGGAGAGCTTTGGTATTTCTCTCACAGATAATTTGAGAACTAAAGGTGACTAAATAATGAGCAGTGGAAAACATGACAAATAAAGCCCTCTGTTCAAAGTAAAAGTCACTAATTCATGCAGGCAAAGCAGCCTATTTATTTCCTAAAAATATGTGTATGTGACAAAAGTTTGAAAAATACAGGGTGAGATAACTGGGAGGTATTCTACGAGGCAGGATTTCCAGAGTTTTTCAGACAACTTAAGCCCAAACTGTTCAATAGGAATGTTCCTCAATTTTTGCTATTGGACATGCTGGAAATGTTCAAGTAAAGTTGGGGTTCTTTCAACCATCTATACAAGTACACAGCAAAACGAATCAATGTTCCTCCGGAACCATGATGCAACCTAAAACAATGCTATACAAGTGCAAGAAAAATGCAAGGCTTTAAAACACAAGAGCAAACCAAGAAATACCACTGGTCTCTGTAATACTATTTTTGAAAATGCTCCTCACACTTTGTCAAAACTAGCAAAGGGTTTTAATATATTTTAATATGGAAAATGTACACCAGTTCTAACATTTTTAAGTTTATTGGTTGAACATGATTGTCTCTACCTGCCTCTAAGCTTGACTGACTACTACATACATCGACACCTACTACTTAACGTTATATTGACTACTAATAACATCAACAGATGCAGCTGACACATGATGAAACATCTGTTGCCAACAGGTCTTTACTAATGATAAATTTTACCTTCATATAAACCGATTCTGTCCTCTGATTTTGGTGTACCTGCCGGTGTTTCTAACCAGTAAAGTAAAATGTCTCTTCCATTATTCTGTTTAAGAGCTAAAACAATGGTTGGCCAAAAAATCAATTTTCACAATTCCTTTCAAACAAAATACAGGCAATTAACCAAAATGTTTGGCAAAGCTACAAGGCTAACACAGCCAACAAGTAATACGGGCTCATAACCACCTGGCTAGATGCTTAAATCATACAAACCCTGCTGAGCTGATAGATCTCAGCAAGCTAGAGTTGTGATTTATGATTGTTAACATGTTGTATTCAATAAAATGGTCAATATGGACAGGTGCTAGAGACTGGTACATTACAAAAATAATATATATTGTATACAAAACTGTCTAAAGTCTCTATATTTCCAGAACACATTGCTGTTAGCGTTGACCCTCGAGCTTTCCTTTTGTGTGGGGTCCCCAGCTGCTCTTAATCTGCTAGCTGGCTCAACCCCCCAAACCACCCACCCAGCCTCAACTTTGGGAAAAGGATGGGTTAAGTCAAAGCACTTATGTGCTGTCTACAGTGACACACTGGCAGTTTCTGAACTCTTAATTATGTCCCCACAAGCATATTTACTTCGATTTGAGTGAAATTAATTTTTTGTCATTTCTAGAGCCTGACCTAGTTTGGACAAGAAGCTTACTACTGACTGGAAACAACATTTCAGAAAGCTGAAGTGTGGCAGAGTGTTGTTCTGGACATTGGTGATGTCTTATAGTACATGTGGGAATATTGCATGTATGCCTATGTTCGCATTGCACGTTAGCAATAAGTATTTTAATTTCCTTTACTGAAAATATTTTTATAGTAGTATGTATTCTGGTAAGTCAGAATTACTCTTTTAGAATTTACAATGGTAAAAAAGAGCCACAGCCAGCATTACACACTGCATTAAGATAATTACTCTGGTACCCCTAAAAGAACTTAAGTCTGTCAATCACGGACACTGTGCCTTTGTCAGACAGTACAGGTTCACATTTCATACTTCAGTGTGCTGCAGTGGCAGACATTAACCCTTACATAATGTCTCACAAGTAATACATTCAGAGACTACAGTTTTGGGCCCTTTAGAGTCTGCATAGCTGAAATGCTTTCAGAGCTTTTTTATCACTACATTTGAAGTAAATTTTATTTAGGACTACCTTTAATATTAATTTGTGAATATTTTCATACCAAGCTAATGCCACGTATAAAGTTATATGCAAAAGTTTTAGCACAAGTGTGACAATAATTTCATATCAGATCTGGGATTTGTTGAGTTCCATATGAATATATGGGAAATAGGGAAATAGAATATAAAATGTACTGTAATTTTGCACAGCTTTATCACTTTATATTGTCACAAAATCAACAAAACATGTAATTTCACATGAGCCTTTTTATAGTGAAAACCCTAAATATGCTCCCTAAACTCAGCTTAATACATTACCCTTAATGTAAATACAAAGGTAAACCCGTATTCGTAATCAATTTACACTGAACTCCAAAAATACAGGGCTTTAAGAAGAACTAAACAAAAAACACAGGAACACTCGAGACGCTCCATGGGAGAAATTCTGGACAGCAGCATCAAAGAGCAGCAGTCAATCAGTACCAGGGAAAAATAAATAACATTCGCGGATTGGCTACTTTAAAAGCGCCCATCTCTAGGTACAAGGGACTGTGATGTCCAGGCCTTGTGCACCACGCCCCTTGTCCTCCTGCTAGTTGTTTATGACTGGCCTCATTCCGTTCAGATGACTGCCTTGCAAAGCGCCGTGCCTAAACCAGCTCAAGGGTGCTTTGACGATGAGGCCTGGACATCACAAAAGCAAAAAAAAAAAAAGTAGAGGAGGATATCTGCGGGTTCCACTAAACGTTTCCGCAAAGATTAATTAGTAAGATGCTAAAAAAAAATCCCAGAGAGACTGAAGCCACGACTGCTGAACCACATCTAAGTGGGAGGTTACTGTATTCCATTTTGTGTCCATTGGAATGCAGAAACATATGCTTTTTTACATTGCAATATAAGGTTAAGATTAAGCAACATCAGCTTAGGCTATTCCAGGCTACACTGTAGACTGCACTGCCAACAACCTGAGCCGCTTCTCCATGCCTACAGCTTCACACAGCAGATATTAGATCTGGGCTGCAGATAACCGGGGTTAGTAAAACCTTCTAGACACCCCTGTCCCAGCCGTGGGTGGAAAGATCAGATGAGATGAAACTGAGAAGTCTGATAAAAGGGAGGAAGATGGATTGATCCCCTGTTTGAAAGATAAGACAGGCACCCTGCTGGCTTCTGATGTGTTCTGCCATGTTCTGAGATTTCAAGAGCACTTGAACAAAAATTAAGTTTAGTTGCTTATTAAAAGACTTAAAATGCAAAAGACCCATTATGCAAAGACCTCCACTAACTGGAGTGTCAGATCTGATCTATAGTATTGCCTCGTATTACTGAAAAAGAGAAAACAGACTGCAAATGCTAGCCGCGTGAAGGATCATATCCGATGGGTCATGCTGCCTTCAGCCCCTCTAACACTAGGGGTGGGGAGATAGACTTAAAAAACTCTCTTTCTATTCTTGGAGATTAATATCAGACTTCCACCAGGCCACATTTAAAAAACATGCGACTTAAAGCCATTCAGGATTCAAAGTTCAGCGGCAGACATCGGAGCATGTTCACATTTGACCCCGCAGGGTCAGCCCTCTGATCCGCTCTGATCGCTTCCTGAGCAGGACGGCCCCACTGACTGACAGCCCAGAGGCCGCGTGTGTCACCCTCAGGCTCTCCCAGACCGATCTCTCACTCACACTGATTAACCATCGAAGCCATTAACAAAGGCACTCTGTGTACCTAACACAGACACACAGCTATCCAACCAACAAGAGCGCAACTAATGCTATAGCTACAAGAAGAGATTGAATGAGAGTTTTCACCTTAAAAAAACAAATTACTTCTAGAACACTGAACACATGCATGCAACCCACTATATCATTATTTTATTTTATTTATTTATTTGTCCTTTTATAAAATGAGAATTTCATCTTAACAATTTAAGTATGCCATTCAGGCATTCAGAGTGGTACAAACTCATCGAGTCAGGATTGCTCACAGTGTTGGTAATAGAAATCAATACATTTTAAACTTCAAAGAACCCTTTGTAAGCTTTGAATAAACCTAATTGCACTGATTTAATGTCCACCTATTTAAGTTCTGAAATGGTTACTGCTGATATGATTTGTTTTACTGATGGCTGTGCAGCTGCTTTCTTCTTGAGATTAAATTCCCTACAGCATGTGTGTATGTTACTTTAACACTCTACAATGTTATTGAAGCCAAAATGCCTGATTGCTGACAGATTGTTATTCAGTTCTCACTTTAGTAGCATCGGTAGGTTGGAGAGAAACTGGCTTTGTTTAAGCTGTTGAGTCATACAAATGAGTCACACAGGAAAGAGCTATGAGCAGCAATGCTTCATATTTTCTCACTCACTCTTCTTGTAAAACCTTCAGATTACCTGACAGTTCCAGTATTTCATCTAAAATGTTTCCCGCCCTACTGTCCTGACTCAAAGCTCAGGGGAAATGAACTGAGCTTTACACTGTGGCAAAAAATCATTAATCTCCTCCTAGGATCTTACCCCTAATCATTGTTTACTGTGAATTCCTCCCTCTTTCACTCCTTCTCCAGCGTGTTGCTCCGCTATCACCCTTTCATATCCCACAAGAAACACACAAATTGTCTTGGTGTACCTGTTTGATCTGTCAATTCATCAGGTTAAATGCCACAAAATGTGCCTCACTTCCATGTGCCAGCATGAATTAATCTCAGACCTGGACTCTCTGAGCAGTTGGACCACTTCTATGTCTTATTTTGTCTTTTTATTTTGTCTTTTGCGCAAGTATAATTTGTAACCAAGATGCATTACAGAAAGACTGCAAAAGTTTAGATGCTAGTCTTACTACACAGGTTTCATCTTATTAGTACAATCTAAAAAGTGTAAAAAAAAAATGTAAATAAATAAACTATTTTTTTAAATAGAATTTGTATATGTTGTCCAGAACAATGTAATTATTGTACAATGTGTACAGAGAACTGATATTAACTAAATAATTATATTATAATTAATGTAATTCATATTCATAATGCCTCATATTTTAAAACTGGTGACGAAATATTAGGGCAGGTAATTTGACAAATGAAAGTAATATTACTATATAAAATATACTGAGCTATAGGGACTATTATTGACATGGACATGGAAGTTCCCTGGCCAGCTTAGCCGTAGGGGTTCTCAGCCAGGCAGGGATTTAACAATAGGTTCCCCTGCATCAGTCCACTCTCATGCTACTCACACTTCCCCTTTATTATACCAGTTGTCTGTGTTTTGAACTTTGTTTAGATTTTGGCCCTTGAGCCTTCTTGTGTTTTTGTTAATAAAGTAAAGTTGAGAAATCTGTGCCTGCGTCTACTTCCCGGACTGGTACATACTACACAAGCACTCTTCTGTGGTAAATTTATCATATTTATATTGGCATTTCATAAGAATTATTATATATGAAAAGAATACAAATAATTAATATAAAAAGTGATTTTAAACTTTTGAACAAAAATGTATAAATTGTCAGGCCTATTAAAACAAACAGGACTGAAATAAAAAGGCCCAACAGCAGTGTTTACTCTTTCCTCTCATACTTACATATATAGTAGTATTCTCTGCCTGGTCGAAATTCAAAGCCCAGTGAGAAGGGTGTAAAAAGCTGGAACTTTTCAGAGAACTTTAGGGGCCCATTGGGCGAGTGAGGTCGGTTACATTCCCAGCGCTTGAAGCCTGTTGCAGTGTGGTCACAAGAGCTGTAGCCATCGTAGTTGACCATGTATAGCATGTAACGCTCAGTCCTCTCCTCTGGCACCGAGTCCATGTAGTGAGGACAGTAGACATCCAGGTAATCATTTATACACACATCAATGTGGTAGTCTCCTCTGTAGAATCTGTGCAGAGAAAGAAAGAGGTACACGAATTGAAAAGATGCAGATATAATATATTCCTCCTAAGCTCGTCCTCATTTATTTTTGAGAGATGCACACTGGCTGCCCCATAAAAAAGGAAGCTTCCAATAAATGGCTCTTATTTGAGGGCAACTACCATATGTATGTGAAGTAATGTAAATCAACTATTCCTGCTGAAGATCCATGGAAAAATGAATCATCGTAACTGAGCTTTAAATACTCTTTGAAATATGATTCTTTTATGCATGAAACATGACACTTTGAATTATTGCACACAGAGGAATTTCAGCATGGGGGAAATTTTGGATCTCTGGCCTGATATTTCATTTTTGTTTATTGTAAAATAAGAAGACTGTAAGAGGATCTAACCATGCATGATGTCAGTGGGTTATGCAAGGTATTCATTCCTGAATGAGGAAGCAATTGAAAAACCATATACTCCCCAGGGCGCCATATAAGGCTCCATTTGCACAACTTTAGCAAAGATGTACTGGGTCAGCTTAGCAGCAGAGTCTCACAGCTGACATGTTCAGAATGCTTGCTAACTGCCTCTGTTTTAACACTGAGAAGGTGCAGCTACTGGGGGTTAAATAAGACAAAATATTTTTAAAAATACATATAACTATTTTTCCTGTTTATAATTATAATTTAATTTAATTTTAAACAGGGCTAACTTGGACATATTGCCCAAATTTCTTAAGATTAAAATGACAAAAATTGAACATTTAAGTGTTTGCTGTAGAATGTAAATTACATACTTAACTCGCTATGTAATACCATATGTAATTACGTCATTACATTGGAATGGTATAGCAAAACAAATGTAATCAGTCTTGACCTCTCTGAGCTAATGTGACAGAGCAAGGTCATGTACTGGGGATGATGTGATGTTGTCAGTGGCTTGTGAGAAGATTTCGGAGCATTGACTCACTAAGTCCAAAAGTTACTGCCCTCAAGGCGGTGGATGGTTAGCAGTTGCCCTAAAGAGAGCCAGGCAAGCTCATGGGCTAAGGTAAGCCCTGAGATCCTGTTGTGGACAGAAGCACCGACACAAGGATTTTCACTCATTAAGGACAATAAAAGACTACTGAGCAAAGATCATCATGTGGACTTCAATTACACTGCTGTAAGACTACGTGGGTCCCTGTTGAATTGAGACCCAGTATTTGTGTGTCCACAAGAATATATGTGGGAAAACACAAACTCATTATGCACAAAATTATTGAGTTATTTTCAATAACTAGTGTTCCTTTAATGAGCTACTTAATCCTAATTAAAAACAAAAACTATGCCAAGCAAAAAATTTGCTTTGCAAAAAATTTGCTTTTGCTTTACAAAAACTGCTCTTTTGTTGAATGATTTCATATTTTATATTGCTATCTTACATAACTACTTTGATAAACATAGCACAGTATTTTAAAGTTCACCATCCAACGTGTCAGCAGGTATGTTTAAACTCTTGTTTCTTCTGTATCATTTCATCCAAAACATGTCGACAGCAGTGAAGAGTCAGCAACTTCCTCAGTCACATTATTAGCATCTTACATTTCCTGTTTTTCCAGAAGGGATGACACTGCCCAGGGCAGCAGCTTAAGAGGTGTCTGTCTATTATCACCTGGGGAAACACTACATTCATTCTTCCATCTATCTGGTCAAAGCACTGCACCATTTACTCTTACCTGAGACATTCACATGCTTGGCAAAAATCACAAGCAGTTTTTTTTACTGAGTAATACTGAGCGGTCTTCCTAGAGTCACCGAGGGAATTATTTGTTTTAAACGAACCACAAAATGTTCTGTCTTATTTTGGAAATCAATACATAACAGGCTTTAATACAACATCACAACATTTTTTATTGTCAATACTGAAGCTAATACCAACTCATATATTTTCAGCACCTAGAGGTTCTGCTCTCATGATTCATAAAGAGAGCTGACCCCCTTAAACTATATTAACAAAACAAACAACTCATCAGTGTGACACTCATTCATCCTCTGAGGAATGATGGCACAGCTGCTCAATAATTCACACAATGCAATTGCAATTCATCATTAGGATTAAAAGGTATGTTCTTTAGCTGCATCTATCACAGCAAAAACAGAAATGTGGCCCCATAGCAAGGTATCTAACAAAGCATTTACATTAATGATAATCCTCCTATTCTTATATGCACTAACTCTGTCTCTTTTGTTCTCTCTCTCTCTCTCTCTCTCTCTCTCTCTCTTTCCCTCTCTCTGACCTAGCTCACACAGGGCTGGAAAGGTGATGACAGGCTTCTGTCTCGGAAAATGCCAAAGACTGTGCGTGAAAGCTCTCCTGGTGGTTCTGAGAGTACAGTGTTTAAAACTGGGTCAAGGCAAGGTCAAATGCTGGCGCTCCAACAATAGACAGAAAAGTAAAGGCTGTGTCTGAATGGTATGTTTACACTGTCATTTAGGTCAAAGTCATTTATGTCATTTATTGTTTTTTTTTAAAAAGGAAACTAATACATCTCTTTAAATCTGGGCTTATTACTTGAGGTGTCAGGTCAGAATCTGATTAATATTAATATTATGCAAATGAAAAATGAAGAAAACTTATGACTCAATTATCTCAATGACGGATCTCACTTATGACAAAGAACCCAATAACGAGACCAGAGACAAAACATGTAAGACAGAGCCATTAGTGTAATGAATGATACTGACTGTGCTGTATCTTTAGCTGAAATTGGTCACTTGTAATGCACTGTGGCTCAAATGTACTGAAATTCACATACACTATTCAATAACTAATATATATGTTGCATAAGTGTGTCGAGTAAAGAACTGAGGTCCATGTACTGCACCTTAGAACTGAGAGGTTGAAAGGATAGATTCTCGAAGGAGGTCACAAAATGGGCAGAAATGATTAGAGAGATTTAGTTGCCAGTCATCAGTCATCGCTCAGCTGGCTCCGTATAGCTGCATTGAGGAAGGCTCTGAGGTGTACAGGCCACCTATCCTTGCTCAACCAGTGTCTAATTTCCCTGCCCTCTAGAGGGAGCTCTTTAGATAATTACTGCCACGGTTCCCTCAGGCACAGGTCAGCTAAGCCTATGGCCCTGTGCCCCTTTCAGAGCTACAGATGGATGGCCTCATCCTCATATTACAGCTCCCTAAGCGTTGCTGGAGCACTCAAACACAGTTGGCCCATCATTCACTCAGTGAAGGCAGTGGCACATCTTCTAGTGCTCTGCATATTACTCATTTCTTCCTTCCAAACGAATGTCTGTCTAGAAGCTTTGACATTATCCACACACAATTGACTACCAGGACTCTCATTTTGTGCATTTTCCAAAATCCAAATTCTCATTCTAGAAATTCTGGGCATGGATGAAGGTGGGGACATCTCTATATATGGAATACTGGTAAAAATCTTTTCGATGCTGATACATTTTTCATCCACACCAATGTAATGCAATATTATAGTGCATTCCTAATGCTAATTTGAAAGAACACCGCTACATCTGTGGCTGAATGACATGAATCATAAAGGTATCTTTGGGAACAGATATGACAGTCATGTACAATATTTGTAAAATACCTACAGTGTACAGGACAGTCTAGCTGGTCTCACATCACCATTAGCAGTGAGAGTGCTGAAACATGATGTACACCACACTCCCTGTAGGGTTACTGTGCTCCCAAGGGGCTTTCAACCCATAACATACACACATGCACAAACAAACGACAGTCTGACAGCAGACTTTCACATATGTTTTTTTGGTGCTGTTTTATAAGGTTGCACTTGGGTTCCTAATACAAAATCTGCTTTCACGTTCCACATACCCACTGCTGGTCGGGTACATGGTTAAACTAATGCACTGCTCAAAAAAAAAACAAAAAACTCATCATCTAGAGTGGACCACTTAGTCCTGCAAGGACATGCCATAAGTAGACTGATGAGAACAAGTGCCTGCCACATTGAACCTTAGGTCAGAATCTTAGGTCGGAGACTATGGATTGTTATTATTAACGAAGGCCCCATTATTCAAGAAAGGCCAAGAAAGGGTGATGGCACTGACCCTTGGGTCATCCATCTTGGGGGGTGTCTAGGAAAGAGTGGTAGGTCTGCTAAAACATAATGAACCGCTAAAATCACTTGCCCTGGCAGACAAGAATTACCTTCTAGAAAAACAAACAAGCATTTGACCAACAACAAACATAACAGGGGCAAAGCCCATGAATGTCCAAGCATCATATTTTTTACCAATCTCAGTGTTGTCTTGTCGGGTGGAGAAAGAGATTTTTATTTTTAATTGGTTCAGACTGTATTTAGGTCACAATCTATTAGTAGTAAAACATTTGTAGTGGCCTATTACAAGGGTTGTCTGGGGCTTCATACACAATAGTTTAATAAGTTTTATATTAAGTTTACATTACATTGTTATCTGCTACACATTATTCTTGGTTATATGAAGTTTTGAGTTACAATTATGTAATTTACTGTAAAGTAACTTTTTGTTTTTTTACAGTTTGCTGGCATGAGTTTTCCATGGCACAGTCACAAGAATGCACCTGCTCATACACTTGCAGACCACTCGTCTAAGCAAACAGTTATGTCTCCCATTGCAACCCTCCCACAAGGACCAGTCTGCAAACCACCTCATATAATGTTCCTAGGCCTTAGGCAAGGTTGCTCTGCACTCAATCAAGGCAATGCTGAATCAATTAAAATGAAGTAAGCAGTTAACAAACCACAAATTCAAGCTGCAAATCAACAAGCCACACTAACTGTCCTCAGTATTCTGTCATCATTTATGGGTGATTTGAAATACAGTCGAGAGTAAAGTAGCCTATGTTTTAAATCTAAACCACTGTTTGGGAATGCTGCCATGGTGTTTTTTAAGCTAAGACTCAATTGATCAGCAGAGAGGCAGGAGTTTGAAGAGCGATAGGGTTGCAGTCTGAAGTGAGTGTTCGGCCCAAGCGAGAGGGTGGTCCACACACTGGCAGGGCAACTGTTTTTATCTTCAACAAACGCAGCAGCCACAGAAAAAACAGCACATGTAAAGTCATGTAACATCTAAACATAGAGTGCTCTCAGAGTTCCGAGCATGCTCAGGCCCCAAGCACCTGGTGCCCTCAATCTCTCCCTGCCTGCCCAGCCTTATTCCAGCAGAGCCTGTCAGAGGATCCTCCATCAGACAGCCAGCCTGCAGGGCCCACAGCCAGAACACACACACACGTTTACAGCATTTATCAGACGCAAATTCCATTCCCTAACTACAGGGTCTCTCTCTGGAGCAACTTGGGGTTAAGGGTCTTGACCAGGGAGCCAGTGGTGGTGCTGAATGTAGGATTAGAACCCATGACCTCTTGGTCCAGAGAGTATCCTACCACTAGGCCACCACCCCCATTTTGCCTAATCTTGCAGTCTTATGACATGAACAATGTGAGTCAAGTATACATCATCTCGCATTAATCTTTGTGCTAAATAGATGTTTTCCTCTAATTCTTCATGTGACACTTTATTTGATTTCATGTTGTTTGAATAGGCATCTTTTTGTGATTTGCTTACTATTTTTTTTCAGCCATGCTAATAAAAAACACTATGGGTACATTCATATTTGATGAATTTGTTTGGGCTATACAATGTAAACAGCATTTTAAAAAATCTTCATAATTTCTGTATTTGAAACTTGTTTGGCCAGACATTTCCAGTGGTGGATTTCTTGAGAAGCAGCACCTGCAGGCTTCATTTGAATTTGCCTCATCCTCAGCTCAGTGATGTGGTGCTTATTGTACTGGATGGACAGAGCGGCCAAATTGTAGTTTGAGTGAAAGCCAGCACCCCAGACCACAGCCAAGTCCACTCCTTCTTCCCAAGCTTGGCCAGGGCCATCAGAGACCTCTAATAAACACCAGGATTTACCTTCTATATCTGATGATGGGTGATAAAGCACGAAAAAAAAAAAAACTAAACAGGAGTGGACATGTGTTTTTTATCTCCTTCTGATCGGGCAGGAAGGTGGACATGAGGAATGCATGAATGTGTGCGTCAGAAAATTCCATGTCTGGGCACACTGTGTTTCTCTATGGAAGGATAACTTCCCTCCATAAATCCAGAAAACCTTCCTTTCATATTTACATCCTAAACTAAGAACTCCAAGTTCAACATTTTCTCTTCTGAAAAAATATTTATTATGGCTGTGGTTGTATGACTGACATCATAAGATAAAACCATGGCCTAAAATACCATAATTGCTGCGGTCTTCTTTGCAGTTATGAATTACAGCCTGTACACACAAATAGATTGAATCTTTGTTTTGGATACTTCTGTTCCATGTGGACATTTGACGAGTGTAATATTACCCTAGATGAATTTACCTGATTAACTTGTTGGACATAAATTTGAGGACAACCGCATATGAATATTGAGACATAAGCCATCAGATACACATGTTTACATATATATATTAATGGGCAAAAATAATTAAATAAATGAAAAGTTTAATTTGTCTCGTCTTTTTTCGCTGATCCGAAAACTGATTCGATTCGTGTCTTAAAACCA
>JBBPDH010000022.1:5938146-5963400 GCA_037974565.1 Clupeocharax schoutedeni
CTAATATAAAGAAATGAATATATATATATATTTATATGTATAAAATATAATATATATATAAAATATAATATAAAAAAATGAACTGTCACTGTCACACACAATGTAATATATCACTACTGTAGTGTCACCCTGTAAATCAAATAAAATCTTGACTGAAATGACTTGAAAATTAAATTTAAATGTAAACAGGTTTATTATTAACCCGTAAACATTAGTGTAACAAAACAAAACAAAACAGGAATAAGAGACTAGGCACCTCTCTGTGTGTATGAGGTCACCAAACAGCAAGATGCGCTAGTTACATTGCAAGAGGACTGTCTCTTGACAGAGATCATCATTCTGACACCCCATGTCCCTTGAGACAGTTCCAGCACTGCTGGTTCAGCTCATGATGGTTCTTCAGGAATGAGCTGTGGGACTGTGGACTTCCCACTACCATTTTCCTTTTGCCTGTTGGGCCTATGCCACTTCCAGACTGGTCTTGCCCCTATTGTACGGTCCTTAATTTTCTTAGACACAAGCCCCATGGTATGCCCTTCCTATGTGTTCAAGCTTGCATACTTTAGACCCTGGCAAAGATCCACTAAGACATGAACAATGGCACCCTTTCACATAGGTTGAGTACTGTCTGGAAGGGGACTGAGAGCCTAAAACTCAGTCAATATATGTGTGCATTTTTATAATTGAGAATTAAAGAGAAACAAATCACCAAGGAGCTACAAGCATCTGAGGGGGGAAAGCAGGGTAAACATGCGGAACAATACTAACCAAGCACTATACAATACCACCAAGCAGCTATCACAACATCAACTGGCCACAAACCACAAAAACACTGGGCATTGTGTTTAGAATGGGGATTAAAACTGAGCTGGTACATAATGGAAAACATTTGAGGTCATATTTTGTACCCAGGGGTTATGAGGTGGAAAAGACACATTTCTGTGGAGGACATTTAAAATAGCAAAACCACCTTACGGTAAAGCAATTTAAAAACTATTGCTCACCAAAAATGAAGCAAGATTAAGACTGATTTTCAAATTAACCATCCAATCAGCAACAAATAAACAGGTTCAACCCAAGCTGCTTTTCATGCAAAAACACTTCAGCAAATTGCCTAACAACTAACAAACACTTTACAAATACATTATTTCATCATACTCAGATTTCACAAAATGTTGAATAAATAAATGTAGGTAAACAGGAAGATAAAGCACAAATTTATTTCCTCAGCATATAACGTCCATAATGTAGTAATTTTACCCTATCAAATAGCTATTCTGAAAAAGAAGTAAAACATATTTAAGGAAAATGTGAAAACTTAAATTGACCTAATTTATATATACAACTGGCGCTGACCGTATTTTTTAAAAGCTTTGAAACCTATTGAAGCTTGAGAAACCATATATAAAGGCAAAGGGAAACATGCACATGAATGGCTGAGCCTCTAAAGTCTGAAGCTAAAGGGGCAGGTTTCCTTCTAAATCCCCTGAAGAATTTCACTACAATAATAAAAAAAACAGTGATTGTAACCAGATTGCCATTTTATTCCTACTGAACATTGCTCCCGTGGTAATGAACAATGCTTGCTACTATTTCCAACTGTTTTTATTTTTGTCTTTTGCTAGAGAAAACTTATTTAAATATACAGTTTTTAAAGCCAACTTGACATCTGTATCTGTATCATTATTCAATACAAAAGGGACTAGTCCTTCAAGAGTAGTTAAACAATTTAAAACTGAAATTAAATTAATTCCAATTGTAATCACAATTCTGCCACCAGCTGATGTACTAGAACTTCAAAGACTGAAGCTTAGATATGGTCTCTTGTAACACTCTTTTAATGCCTGTAACTTTTGCACATGAATGAGCTATATGCAAATAAGAAGCTGCAGTCAAAATACAAAGAAAGCCTGAACAACCACTCACTGAAATGCAAATCTCAGGAAATGGAGGCTCAAAAAGCGTTTTTCACTTTTGGCTAAAGTTTTTTAAAGGCCTGTTCACAGAAGTATGGAAGCCTGTTTTTGCCAGGTTGGTTAAACATTATTTAGAATTTAAGTCAAAATAATGACTTAGTTATCTCAAAATAATGAATTACTAAGTCAAAATTTTGAGCTATTAAGCCATTATTTTGAGATAACTACGTTGAAATTTTTAAATATGCTGTCAAAATAACAGAATTAGGTCACTCTCTTTGATAATGAAAGGTGAATAGAGAGTGTATGATTTGAGGGATACAAGTGACATATAACCAAATTCAGGGCCTCAAGGTCATGACAGACAGTACTGCAACCTTATACAGCACAGTTCGTTATAGATTAGGGCACTGGGTGAGTGTATGAATGTGAATGTTAGGCACTCATTTACAGTAACTCCTTTCTTTATTGAAGTGGCCACATTCTGCCTGAACAAAACCTCGGTAGGGTGCCTGTGACACAAACTCAGTATCTCCGTACAGTCCCAGCCTAGCCCAGCCAGTACATGCCCTGAAGCTGCACCCTAACCAGAGCCCAGCACAGTCCTGTTGATGGTTAACATAGGCACAGTGCTGTTACGAGTTGAATGTATGAGCTCGGCATGCGCTTCCCTCTCACAAACATGCCCCCGGCTGGGCAGCAGGCCCTGCTGAGGGCCACTCTGAGCCTTGGCTATTGTGCTAGATCTGCAGGGGCTGGGGCACAGGGCACAGAGAGAACCCCATGGCAACTGAGCAGGGAGAACTGGGAATGGGAAAGAGCTCATTTTCAGCAACAAGCCACAGATTTCTCCAAAGAGAGTAGGACACTACACCTGCCATTTAAAACATGTTCTCAGGGCTGAGCTGTTGTATCAGAGATTCTGGGTGTCAAGGGCCACATAATAGTGTGAGATGCCTATAATCATGTTTACAGAGTGTAAATGTATCAGCACAAACTCTGTACTTTCTTGGATAATTAGGGCAATAGGCAAGCATGCTACTCGTGACAGCTTAACTGGGATGGTTTTCCTAAACTTCTTAATACACACAGATAGATGCTCGATATCACTAAAAGTGTACCACATAATCTAACCCATCTCACTAAGATGTAATTCTACCACAAAATATTTTTTAAAAATGTATAAACATAAAAGCATAAAATATGTTCTATTGAACACGTGACATGCAGTTCTAGCGTTTATTTTAAAAAATCTTAATCTTAATTTTAAAATATTCTTAATCTTAATTTTAAAATATTCTTAATCTTAATTTTGTGTAATGTAATGTTTGCGCCCTGTGTTTGAACAGCCACGACTCCCACGTCCACTTCTGTGTACATGCACTCTGAATACACCGCGTTAGTCGGGCCCTTTAAACCCTTTCAGAGAAGTCTAAGAGAATCCCAGACCCCGTTGGACGTCAGTGTAAATGTAAAAGTGGTGGCGCGGGACCTGAACGGGGGCTTTCCGAGGTGACGGACACTCACCTCGGGTTGGTGCGGTTCCAGTAGACGGCGTAACGATCCGCCACCACCTTGGAGGCCGGCTCTTGGCCCGACACGCACGTCCAGAGGAGGAGGACGAGGAAGAGCAGCGTTCCCACCTGCGGCATCGTTCAGGGTCTCGATCTCGTTCCGCTACGGCTCGGGCTGTACCACAAGCTCGGCCAGGAAAAACAAAACAACAGACCAACTCACATCAGCAGCCCTTCGAGCCGGGCTTTATTCAGTCCCTTCACGTGCGCAGCGCGTCCCGGCCCCAAACAGCCGCATAAACCGCTCCGCTCCTGCCGCCTCCGCCAGCCGCGTCCTGCACAAAGTCCCGGAGGTGGAGATAATTCAGTTTTTAGAGTTGTCTATGCTGTTTCCCAATGTGTAGTCCCGTAAAAGTGGCAAAGCATCACCCTCCTTGATCGGCAAATTGCTCTCTCTCAAAAATATATCCAATCCAAATATGAAGCGCATAAAGCGACTTAATCATATACTCACGTCCCAAAATAATAAAATGGCAAAGTTTCTTTGTGCTTTAAATCAGCCTCAGATCAAAGAAGGAGAAAGATCAAGACGCTGGAAGTGAAGAGGGCAGGATGATTTGTTTAGGTCCGGTCCGTCCCAAGATAAGTTCTGCTCTTTCTCCGTCTGTCAGGGCTCACGGAGAGCAGCAGGAGGGAATGAGGTGAAGAGGAGTCCCTGTTTATCTGTCAATAACAGCAACAATTTTAAACACTGCTTGGTAATGTGAACGCTGTGCCGGTTTGGAGTTAGGAAGAGTGAAACACGCGCCCTCCAGACGGATCGACTTTACAGCCTTAAAGTGAGTGAGGGCCAGAGAGACTCAACCGGCTGATAACGTAGCTCCACCCACTCTCCAACCCCGGCCGAGCTGACCAATCACCAAACAGGTGTGCTACTTTCTCCACGCGACTGAATGTTTTTTTTTCGTGGCCATGACAACCTATAAAAACCGAAACCTTTTATTGTAGATTTGTGTTATTTTTTATGTTTGACAGAGTGTGTCAACGGATCACGTTTATTGATCACATGTATCAATAAGATATGAACACGTGTATTGATAATTGGCAGAGAGCATCAACTGATCATGTGTATCGATCACAAGTATATTTGTATTTTTACATTTGTATATAGGTGAAAAAAAGGTTTATTTTAAATTTGCTAGTCGTGTTGATAACTGCTAGACAAAGAGCGTCAACTGATCATGTGCACTGATCAGAAGATTTTTTTTAAAATTTGGTTTAACTATTGGAGAATGCAAAAAGGTTTAATTTACATTTACAAATGGTTTTTATGAGGGTTTTTGCATTAGCATGCCACAGTACTGCTAAAACAATCATAAAGTGCTGTGTTTTTGTCACAATGCGTGAGGATTTAACAATTCTGAATTTATCAGATAATTACGCTGTACAATATGAACAAATAGCTAACATTTCTCTGGATAAACTGTTTGGCAATTTCCTTTAAAGACTTTGATTACTGCAACTGGGTGACTTTTTTTAGCTTAATAATTCATTGCTGCTGCATTAAACACTTGCTTGTTACTAAACCAAAGGTAGCCATACATAATCACAATCGGTTCGAATGGTATTTAATCATATAAATTGTTAAGCTATGTAACCTCTGGATCTGCAAATGTAAAGATTAATAAATGAACGTAGACAAACAACAACAAAAACAACAACAACAACAACAACAATAATATGTCTGAAGTAATATGGGAGAATTTTGACCCCAAAGAGACACACTGTCAAAGTGCTGGTTTTGTTTTTCATCTTGGAGTGGCTACAGTTTGGGGGTCTGGGGTTCACTGGGCTGCATTAAAGCTCTTTTCACAAACAAAACAAACCAGTAGGGGGCACCTCCATTTCTCTCATCATTGATCACACACATTTATTTCCTTAAATAAAATAAACCTATGATAATCTATTAGCTAACCTCAGAATTGTTGTACATGGGCAAGGTTACACACAGTCTTTGATTACACATATACACAGTAGTGTGCAAATTTCCTGAACCTGAATACTGAACCTGAGAAATTTCAAAGGATTGTTTTGTTCATTAAGCCACACACTGATGTATGTATGAATTAGACAAGCATAACAAAGTACATCTAACTCAAGGCCTGAACCACTGAATAAGAAGGTGCAGGTGATTCCAGATGATCAGGCGGTGATCAGTATACTGGTGATGCTGAATGCTCAGTGGTTCTTTATCTAGGCTACTTTCATCTTTAGGTACTTCACAGTCTGTCACACTAAAACATTTGTTCCAATTTCTTTCATTTAATCTTCTCAGTATGCCAAAGATAAGTGTGAAAGGCTTGAAAAAGTATTTTGCACCAACAGTTGTTTATACTGTATATTTATTGGTGTGCATAAGCTATAGGTCAGAACATTCACCAGTGAGCTTGTTTGTGCAGGAAGAATTAGGAATTTATGCTGACAAGTATTTTTTTTTTTTTGGCTGGAAGTTTTCACTCAGCTCTTGAAATATGAGTTTTCAGGTGTCATGTTGGTGTGGGAAAGGGAACTTCAGGAACAAAAACTGGTTTAATTAAACTTAGCACAAATAGTGAGCTCTAAGTGAAACATGTCCACAAACTAATAAAGGGGCTTTTTAGATAAATCAGCAAAGGTCTTCTACTGTCTGCCAGTCAGGGGTTAAGGAACACGCTCAGCTGGACAGCCGAGTCAATCCCAATGCATTTTGGCTCTCTCGTATCGAGGTCAGTAGATGAAACTACGCGTTCCGTGGCAGCCACAAAGCGGTGTACCAGCTGACAGGCCAGGCAGCACAACCAGTCACATCTGTGGAAACATAGGACAGACACAGCGAGTTCCCCTTGCTTGGTCCGTGATCACCGCTTATATAGCAGTCGCAGTTTCAGTGTCACACGTTTTTTTTCTGAGAACCAAACAAATAATTTTTCACGTATACCTGCGCACATGCACAGAAAAGGTAGATATCCTCTGCATTTTTTGGCCTGCACGATGACGAGGGTGTGTGGTGTACGTGGCACGGACATCACAGCTTTTTGTTCACGTATTTTTGCTAAACTAGATAAAAATATAATTTACTAATGTTGTGACATAAATATTAAAGTAAATTCAACTACATTTCCATGTAAAAAAAACTGTAATTGTTTTCGTACTGTGGAGAGAAACACAAAAACAGCGTGTCTTGTGAATGTGAAATCCCGCTATACTCCCACAGCGGTACCGGCTTAAATGTAGCCAACCCGAGAACATTATTTATTTCTCTTTGCTGCTGATTGGCTGCTGACCTTCGACGCAGCAGTAATCTAGAATTTCCCCCTGGAGCATCTCCAGTGTTCTCATGTTTTTCATTTTGTTCTTCTTAAGGCCCTGTATTTTATTACTGTAAATTCAATTAAGCTATTACTCTATTACTGTTAACTGTTTATGCCAATGAAAACAACAGTGCATACCAAATAAAACGCATGTGCATGAATTACAGGACAGTCTATACAGGGGTAACAGTGTAAAGGAGGAGTTCAGTATAATCTGTATAGTACCAATACGGGTTTACCTTTACATTTTAAGGGTAATGTGTTAATGTGTTAGATTAGAATCTAATTTAAGTCTTTTGGGAGCATATTTTGGGGTATATTTAGGGTTCACACTTTAAAAATAGGCATTTGAAGCATTTATTTTACCACATCACTACAACGCAATTGATACACGGATGCTCTTGTAACGTAACCCTGAGAAAAGCAAGTGGTTACTGTACTTAATACTCGAGAGATGGGGGCCATTGGTTGCATAGCCGAGGCATCCCAGACATGACATAAGGACAACTGAAAGTCACATGTTCAGTATATTTGCCATCTGTAAATCCACAATATACGCAACAGTGGAGTGAATGGAAAATACTTCAATCCATTATTCTCTTTACTTATCTATTTGTGGTCTACAGAATAAATATCATGAATTTGGGAAAGAAAGATTATAGGCAGATCAGAGATCAGCAGTTTGCTGGTTTACTGCAATGCTGATTACAACAAAAGCAACTGGAGCCCTTTATCAAGATTCTCATTCCATAAGCTCTGGGTAATCACATAATAACGGTCCAATTTAAGCACAAAAGTCCTTGAATACATTTCACATGCCTCTGATAAGCTTCCTTGGGAGAAAACATGCTCCCGAAAGTAATTCTATATCACACATTTGAGTGCACCCTAAAACAGCAGCAGATACTTTCAAGACCTTAATGCAGAGTCAATTTTTATTTATAATAGCTTGAGAAAAATTATCCAAAAACGTCCCCGTTTTTCACTTCAGCATACATTTTGGCAGAGCACATATTAAGTTCTGCTGTTGTAGAGTTGAAAACCAGATGAAACTACGCTCACTGCTTTCTCCTGTCTTTCCAGTTCTTTATCTCTAAATGGGGATTGTCCCAGTGCTATTCTTCTTACAGTGTTCCCTGCTGAACAAGG
This sequence comes from Clupeocharax schoutedeni, assembly GCA_037974565.1. Taxonomy (NCBI): domain Eukaryota; kingdom Metazoa; phylum Chordata; class Actinopteri; order Characiformes; family Alestidae; genus Clupeocharax; species Clupeocharax schoutedeni. The sequence continues at coordinate 5,946,076 of JBBPDH010000022.1, forward strand.
CCCTACTGGCAGAATAAATGTTTATTTCTGGCCTGGCAAATACATTTATGTGTCTGTATCTTAGCAAGCAGAAACTGTAATGTGAGTGACTACAGCTGGAGCCACACCAGAATGTGTGAGTAAGGCAACAGAGCCGTCTGAAGGGTAGAGTTCAGCAGTGCAGAGAGGGAGAGAGAGAGAGAGAGAGAGAGAGAGAGAGAATACAGAGAAACAGAGACACAGACAGAATGATGGATGGAGACAGTGCTGAGGTCACTGCTGGCATGAGTGTGGAGGAGTAAGGTTTGCTTAATCATTGATTAATTAGACATGTTCTTTGTGATCTCTGATAATTTTTGATCCAGACAGTGATAAAGTCTCCTCAAAACGTTTGTGTTTTCATAACTGGGATAGCAAGCAGCATCTGTACTCTGTACAAACCTGATTGTAATTGCAAATTATTGGACTGCAGATTGGCATTACCCAATCTGAGAAGAAAAAGTATATTCAGCTACTCTTTTTTTGATCATTTTTATAGTTCAAAGTAGGTTAAAACTTATATTAAGCAAACAATTGTTTTAAATAAAATGCACAGCAGTAGTAACCATTGACTTTTGTATATTTAAACTTCCAGTAGGTGTAAGTTTAAATAAACAATAACCTCAAACAAAATGGAAAGATAATTGTAATTTTTTTCTGAAATGCTCATATGTGAAGAAAAGATCTTATTTTATCAAAGATAATGAGGTGATAAAGACCTTACCTAATAATGTGAGAGGTTATTTTCAGACTGGAGATAATTTTGCTCAGTGACAGAGCCCAAGGCTCTGGCAAAGAAATACTAAGCCTAGTGTCTGACTCACACCGTTTGGACTTGTACAAACACATCTGATTTATTTTTGGGGTGTGTGTGTGTGTGTGTGTGGCACCCCTGCTGACCTCTCTTATCTTTAGGTGACCTCTGGTTCACACACATCGGGCCTCTCTATCTTACAGTGACACATGCATTGACTGCATGCTTCTGCTACCAGCATCTCCACTGCAGTGCCCATGACCCAGTAACTCCTGTTTAGGCTCATTGTATGAAAAGTGAGCACTGCTGACATTGGAATGCAGATTATTTCAGAATGGGAAGTTTTCCCCGAAGTTTAGTTTTACTGTGGAGATGACCTGCCCTGTTCGGATCCACTGTTGGTCGAGCAGCTGATACAGCCAGATCAGAAAACAAGACCTGGATTCATTCAGCCAGCTTGGCTGAGCTTGTATATTAGTTTCAAGTGACTTCATTTGGGTAATCTAGGTCCCTGAACACATTCTCAGATGTCAGACCCACAGATAAAGAAATGCAGTCAGGAAGGAAGTCTTACAGGACTTTCTTTCAGCTTCTGCTGTATCAAACCCAACTGGGTCTTATAACTCAAGCTAACGGGCAAAATAATTATGAGAAGAAGATGCAGTGGGATGAGATCCAGTGAAATATGTAGATTCAGCTGGGTCCAAAACATTTAAAATGACTCTGCATAAATACAGTGAGTGCACTGCATTTGCATTCAGGCTCCAGTTTTAGTGGCAGCTTAAATCAAATTCCACAAAAGTACAACTGATAATGTGTGTTTGAACTGTCACACAATATATCAGATTGTTTTCTGTTGTTGAGGCATTAAAATTGTGTTAAAATTGTCACTGGGCATCCGTCATTTTCAGTCTCAAATTTCATGACGGTCCGTAAAACGTGCTACACTTGAATGTGGATTTTGCCTACCTTCTGCAAAGATTCCCTGACCTGTAAATGTATGCATTTAATGGCAGCGCATGGATGGGTCTGTTAGCTAATTGGTTGTTTGAGTCAGGCATATGATAGCAGCTAAAAACCATCAAAATATATAATACAAAAATAATGGTGGCAAAATAATTATGTGATTCAGCATTTGTAGTTCCCTAAACATATCAGTTAAAACAATGTCTTATACCTTGTTGTGTTATAAGAAGAAAAAAATAATTTCCAAAAGCATGATGAACCTTTTCGAACTTCACATATTATATAGGTACTTAAAGAGCACTTTAAATAGAAAAGAAAATTTTTGCCATACAGCTCAATTAGAAAACGGGGTCTTTTAGGAGAGAATTTGTGGCACCTCTTAAGAGGTCCAGGATGAGAAACACTGCATTAAAAACCTCTGTTTTAATCTATTTTAATGTTCTCTGTATAGCTACGTACGTTAACCAGTGTAACCCTGGTAAATACTCATGCTCACAACTCTTTGAAGGGAAGTGTTTCCGCCGAAGAAAGCACTTGTTGAGGACAGGTCTACAGGGAGCAAATAGTTTGATGTTGGGAGAAGTGTAAGCTCTCACAGATGTAGAGCAGATCAGAGAATCCTTATGCAAGAGAGACGACAGAGAGCTCCCCCATCAAACAAAACCAGCCAGGATTTCCCCAGCACAGGCAGAGATCTAGGCATGACAAGGTATATGGCAGCACAAGGGGGAATGTCTGGCTTCATTTCCGAGAGATACCCGACCCTCTTGGCAGGGGCCACTGAGCATGAATGAAACTGAAGGACGCATTTCAATAATGTCAAAGGGCCAGAGGTGGACTCTTTCATTCCTTGAAAATGCATGGTCTGTTTGAGCCATTCCCAGTATGTTTTGAAGCATGTGACTGACAGATTTATTGGGAAACAGCCATTTTGGAAAAGAGCTTTGAAGAAGCGATAATAATAGCATGATTCTGGCTGTTTGGCCTCAAGAACAGAGGATAGTGTAATTAATTAAGGACTGTTGTCTTGTGGTTATAGGTACTTGGTCATCGATCCTACAGCTGGGTACACTGAGGTCCAATTAAGACAAATCCTGGAAGAGTATATCAATTTCAGGTTGTGCAGAAATGTATCTGTATCTATGCATATGTTGTTACCAGTTACCAGATCATTCTCTACTCCAACTAATTTGTAACGGAGACCAGGTTTTCTTTGAGGGATTATGGACATATGGTCATTTCATCTTCTGCAAAATACAGCGACACAAGGTGACCACATCCCTGCCATCTAGCAGCAAACACGACAGGACAGCAAATGATCAGTCGTATCATCCCAAGCTCTTTCACAAGCCAGCAACAGAAGGTGTTGTCAGTTCTCTGTCCTCATTATAAATGTATGAAGTAAATGTTGTTGACAACCAAATGTGATTTATTGGTTTATTTATTATTTGACTAATAGCTTCCTTATTAAGATTACACATGTTACACATTCTCATGCTGAATAATTTTAGGCAATCTCTTTTTAAAAGCTAGTTTGGTCTGTCTGTCAGTTTTATAAGCCATGGAGGAACAAGCCCATGAGTAAGAGGCTCGTGTTGAGCTGGGGTTGGAGAGTGTCAGGGGTCACTGCCACACTCCTGATGCGTGGCATAATAATGAGTTGCCTCTTCACTCACCTTGTCAGAATGCATTAGTGCTAGAGAGCCTCATTTGCTGTACAGCTCGCTTTCTCTCTCATACACACACTTATGCCCACATGCTCTATTTTTCTCATGATTTGGACCCCTGCTCTCCTACCACCACCTGCCCCTTGTCAACTGATCAGCTTGTTCAGTATGAGCATGCATTGAAGTATAACTGCCATTTAAATGCTGATTTATGTGTAGCTCACTGGTGAGTAGTAACTTGTTACAGTTACTTAGTAACATATGTTTAAAGTAAGTTGACACCTTGTGATTTAGGTTTAGGTTTAGTTTGTATTTTATACTGAAAAGAGAAGACTTGCCTCTAAAAACATCAGTTCCCATTCTAATAGATGCTGGATATATGAAGTTTTACTGGAGTCCTTAATTTAATTTGTATTAGGATTATATTGCTAGACTAGTAATTACTGCTTATAACATGGAAAAAAATAATGCATTTATTATTTTAGATGTGTACATGATTTTACAATTCTGTGTGTCACTTTACTTGTTTTGCTGAGAGCAGCATTAATTGTGCAGTTATTTAAATCAAGTGCATTCATTTCTTTTCCAGTGTGCCTCTAGTCTACTCTTCCATAGAGAAATGTAGTTACTACTTACATATACAGTACTCAAGTTACCTCTGCTCAAGTATATTTGTAATAAAATCAAACAAACTTTAGTTTGATAACTAACCCCAGTACTTTTGCTCACTACTCAAACTCATACTCATATTTTTTTCTTTCTTTTACTTCAGAGTATATATCTCTAAAGTGACTTTTACTTCAGCAAGGAAACAAGTCGTTTGAAAAGATCATTTTTTTAATTCAATCAATTAGCAGAGGTACTTGTGTGTGGGTTTAGGCTAATCTATTCTGATTAAGTCTCCTCACTGACAATTCACGAACCACCCGGTAATTTAGTCCTAGTTTAGAGAGTGATAAAAAAGCAAGGCCGAATAAAAAAATGCAGGCATTTAGCTGAGGGTGGCCCAAAGGAGCCTGGACTTCATCAGGCCTCAGCTGTACCACAGTGTGCATGGTTCACTTTGAGTTTTTTCTCTCCAGCTTTGCGCAGGTTACTTTTTTAATGCAAACATTAGTCAAAAGCAGGAAAGGAAAACAAGCTGCAGTTCACTTAGGACCTATAAGTCATAGGTGGTAATACCATAGAATAGATGTTGTAAGTGAGTGCAGGCCCTAATGCATCAAACACGCTTTTCTCAGCAGGGAGAGTGATCACGCCAAGCTTTATACGTGACACGTTAATCCAGTTAACTCCAAACACAGGCTGCCCACCATAGCACATGTGCGCCCAATACACTCTCACTCCTTAGTTCTGCTGCATCGCGTTTATAAACAGTGGCAAGTGCTTACACTAATCTTTACACACAAACACCCTCACACACATACCTTGTGCATTTACACTTTAAAGCATATTTTTAAGAAGCATGCTTATGAATACAAGAGAGGTAGCAGCCATGCTATACCAGAAGTAAAGGATCACTCCCCAGCTGTGCTCCCATGAGATCCCCCTATAAACCTTCGAAGAAGTGTGTTTTTCAGTACTGTGGTTTTCTTCAGCACAGTAACTGTAGAAATGTGCTCCGGTTTGGATTAAAGAGACATTCTAATGAGGCCATGGGTTTACATGAGTTCAGATCAAGGGCTCAACTCACCTCGCACCTCATTCTTTTGAGAAAAAGACTGGTTGCCTGGCAAATTAGTTATCTTAGCTAATGGATATATTGAGAAAATCTAGCACAGCACAAATAATGCTCAAAAAATAAAGGGAAAACTTAAAGAACACAATGTAACTTCAAGTCAATCACACGTCTGTGAAATCAAACTGTCCACTTAGGCAACACTGATCATCACTGAGAGAGTGTAGACTGTAAATCAGTGTTACCTCCTACGTGGACAGTTTGATTTCACAGACGTTTGATTGACTTGAAGTTACACTGTGTTCTTTAAGTGTTCCCTTTAATTTTTTGAGCAGTATATATTTATGAAAACTCTTTATATTGTATCAACATTTAGTGACAAATGGACCAATTGATATAATTAAAATATACTTTAATTAATAATGACTTAATTATTATTAATGCAACTTTTTTTCCTTCTCCATTTTGGAGGTAAGAAATTTTGTTCCAACAGCGACATGTAAGTTGTACACATAGTATGAACATCTCAATGTGATGTCCACGCCACCTCCGCCATGTCCCCAGCGATCTCAGTCTCCTGTCTAGGGTTGTCCATCATGCCCCCCTCTCCATCGGTGTGAACGAAATCGCACACTTGTGCACTTTTAGTGCGCGATTTTGGTGTGTAAAATTCACTGCACTGAAAGAACCAGGATGGTGCACTGAAAATGGGCAGAAAACGCAGCGCAGAACGATGCACACTATGCGCACTAAACGGGTGCCCTTTTGATCACGTAGCGGAGGGACGGGACTTTCAACGTGTGTTCGAGTTGGATAGTGGTGGCAAACAGTGAAATACAAGGCCAAGCGGAGGCAGCTGGTTGGTATAAATGTAAGAAAAATTATTTTACTGATGTACACTGCGGTAAAACAGGCAGATATTTTGGTGGCTGAAGAATCGCGTGGAAATGTTAGTCCATCATTTCCACTAAGTGCAAAACGTTAGTGTTCTGTTTAGGACAGTACTGACCCACAGCAGTGCGCACTACAGAAGGCAGTGCGCAGGGTGTACTACGCACTAAATCTCAGTGCACTGAAGGTAGTGCGTGATTTCGGACACACCCCATGTGTAGGTTTGTTTGTTTGTTTGGGTTTGGTGCCAAGCAACCCACCTGAAGCAGAGTGAGCTTCCATGCTCCCTCCTGATTGGGTTGCTAGGCTCCCACTCTTCAGTTCAGGTGGTTCCCCTTGCTGCCTAAGTTTGATTTTACCATTGATTTTTTGTTGTGTCTGATTGGTTACTGTGTTTTCTCTCCTCGTGTCTCCTCTATATTTAAGCCCACCTGACTTAGCAGTCCATTTTTTTATTTCAGTGACATGTATATTGGATTAAAACTCAAAACTCAATCTGCATCTGTGTCCTCCTTCCCTGAGCCAGGGAAGGAGTTGTTGTACATGGAAGTGTAATATTCCACTTCCATGTACAATAACAAGATAAAAGTCTCTTAGGTCTTTTCTCAAGACATTTAGTAAGAGGACATTGCTAATCGCAGACTCATTATCATACATTATCATTCACAATTAAAAAAACAAATAAGGCAAGAGAAGTCTAACAAATCTACCAAAAAGTTAACAAGCTGTGAATAAATTTAAACCCTTGAATTTACTAACAAAGGTCAAATCCAAAACCCTGTTCCTTTCTCTAGGTTGACCTGAGGAGGACAGGTTCCCCTTTTGTGTCTCGGCAGCTACACAAATAAAATTGAATTGGATTTAATATAAAATAATTATTGACAGCATTATAATATCTTTAGTTACCTTTTGTGATGTTTTTGTGTCTTTGTCTCTAAGTAATACTAATTATGTTAACTGCTCTTAAAGTAATTCATGAGAGTAATTCATGTTGTTTCAATATGATAAACTTTAGATTATGTGTCCATTTTTTGCTTTAAGTAATTCTATGTAGATAAATTGTCTTATTAAAATGAAATATTTCTTGAAATAATTATAAGGCTCTGTCGAATATTTCAAGTAAAAAATGAATTCTTATGTAATTTTTTGAGGGTTGATAAAATGGACAGCCACATAGCACAGAGAAGACTTCAGTAGGTAAGATGATTGAAATAAAAGTCAACTCTGAGATGAGATGTGGAGATTTATGGTCTCCGGTGCCCTAGCTGTAATAATTTATGAGGGGGAGAGCTCCTCATTACAATGCTAAGCACCACCAGTCTGGTCATTGGGCCACCATCTTCCATACATTCCATCACAGTAAACAAAAACATAGATCCATATTTCACTTTAGCTATCATCTGAGCATCTTATGAGGAAAGGGGTATGAATTTTCCATGGCTGCATATGTGCAAAATGGGCAAGGACAGGAGCATTTCTAAATAAAGGGAGAGCTCACAAAAATGGAAGTGCATTGGGAGATGAAAGAAAGACTTGAATGCTAGAACAGATAGGATCAAAGCTAGTGTTGAGGTACTACAATTGCTCAGGAGAATCATGTTCTCACTGTGTGACTCCAATTATGGATTAAAGAGCTCAATAAATTACTCTAGATTGGATCCAACCTAACCAAATCAATTGCTTATGTCGCAGTCCAGGGGAGGTGTAAACACCCTGGACCGCGAACTGCCTCGTAGAAAGGAGCAGGCGTCGAAGCAAGGATCCATTTCAGGGGTTTTATTAATATAAGAAGCAGGGTAGGGTTTGGGGACAAAATGAGGACAATGAAGCTACAAGGAACAGACATACATGCAGAACTTAAATACAGCAGGAAACGAGAGGCAGCTGGGGAGACAAACAGGAAACAGATGGGGAACCTAAAACACGTGACACAATCAAAACAAAGGAACACATGGCACTAGACAGAATCAAAACAAAACACGGTGGCCCATACTGGGCCTCAGCCGTGACAGCTTAAGTTGAATCCAGTGCCATTTTAACATTTGGAACTTTCAGGCCCAATGAGAAAAATGTGTCAATATGAAATTGAATGTACATTTAATTGTCACCTTCATTCTGTTGCTGTTTTGTTGTTTTGTTTTGTTGGGTTACTCTTTAGATTATTTAAGTACATCATATTTTATCCATAAGTTCCCATTTCAGAGTAGTGATGATACAGTGTATGCGTGTCTTAGCCTTAAACTAAACAGCACACCCAAACTGTTTGCTGTGGTCTGCATGAGTTCGTCCTTGGACAAGGAGTTTCATGCAGCAGCTTTTGGCAGACCCAGCAGATGAATCACCGGGCAAGCAGCAACACAGTCCATGATTACTTTCTGTCTGAGCCCATTTGCACATTATGAACATGCCATTCCTTTCATTTGCTAACTTGATCAGTGAATAAAATTATGGTACATTAGGTGGAGGACTGGTGGGTTCATCACTCAAAATGACAAACTGTTCATAATATTCCAATCTAACACCCTTTGACAGAGATGCCATGTTAATCATTACAAACTGTCCCATTCCTTTGTCATCTTTACACAGAAAATGGTACTAAGCAGTCCCTGGTGTGGTACCTCTTGCATCACAGCGGTGGTACCCTCATGAGTAACATTTTTTTCCCAAGTGGATAATCTGTCTGTTGGGTGCAGGGCAGCAGTGGCTTTACATCATATCAAATGAAGTCTGAAAACAAGAAGTGTGATGTTAACATGTTCATTTCCACTGAACACACACCATGCCTCAAGAAACAATAAATGTATAATTAGATACATTTTAGAAATGCCTTATGTCTGTGTCCTATTCATCAGACCTCCTGACAGTGCAGATTATTTATTACATATTTGTTAAGACATGATTTGGGTTAAAAGGGACATAAAATGCAAAATTCACTTTGATAGAAACAAAAAAGTAATTATTTGAAAATACTTACATGTCCCTCATCTGCTGACTTGAAGAATTGTGAACTGTGAAGAATAAAGCTGGTGAGATCTCTTTATGTGAGTGATTTTGTGTAAAGAACTTCATGAACATGTTTTGTATAACCCATAAACCTATTAAACTAATTTAAATTTAAATGGGACATATTATGCAAAACTTTGCATAATATGTCCCATTTAAATAGAAATGTTAACAAGAACTTTACCCTGATCTCTAGTTTGCTGTTTGTATAGTATAGCGGGTCAGATCTCTGTCTATTGCCCAGCAGACTGGGGACTAATTCTCTGCCAAGAAAAGCACTGTACTGATATATTGTGGGAATAAATATCATTGTGGTAAACTAGTGAATTTATGTTACTTATCTGTGTAATCAGTGGTGAAATATTTTGTTTCCCCTTAAAAACAATTATAGTGTTACCTTGCGAAGTCACTTCTCAGAGCCTAACTGCTAACTACAAAGATTTCTAGTTTTTTTCCTGGCAATATATCATTTTTCATGCATTCGATTGCTAAATTGTTAAGAAAAATATCATATACAATTTTTGTAATGTAAAGATTAATGTGAATTCAGCTAAATATCCACATAAAATATAACTGTACTGTGGAGAGAAACACAAAGAAAGCATGTCTTGAGATGGTGAAATACCACATATACTCAGAGGTGGGAGGTTTGAAAGTAGCCAAACCAAAAATTCTATTTATTTCTCTTTGCAGCTGATTAGCTGTTGCTCTTTGACACATCTCTGGCAGCTGCAGTCCAGAATTCCCGCATCAGAACAGTTTCCCACGTGGAGCGTCTTGAGTGTTTCCTGAGTGTTCTCGACAGCAGTTCAGTGTAAACTGTACAGTACGAATATGGGTTTACCTTTATATATGTTTTATGTGTATTGTATTAAGCTGGGTTTAAAATTAAATTAAAGTGTTTCGGGAGCATATTTGGGGCATATTTAGAGTTTATACTATAAAAATAGGCATTTTGGGGGTTTACTGTACTACATTACTCCAGCCAAATGGTCTAAAAAACAAATAATAATAAAATACAAAAACTTTTTTATCCCCATGCAAAATTTCTTTTTTGGACATACAAGGTTTTCTTCTGACAGAGTTCAGAACAAAAGTCTTAATAACATGGAATGCAAAGATGTTTAATTCTGCTGAGAATATGAACATGAGTTGAACTTAAGCTTCACCAAATGAAGCAGCAGAGAACTTACAAGAACCAGAAAGTTTCTGAAACCAACTGAATCCGAGTTTATTTTTAATTTATCCATCTTAGGTGTTGATGTGTCAAGATGCATTTTTCACTAACGAAGGTCAAATCTCAAAATCCTTAAAGTAAGTCAATGAAAATTCCTGAAATAAATAAAAAAGCTAAGATTTAATATCAAATAATTATTGACAGCATTATAATAAGTGACTTTTTGTGATGTTTTTGTGTCTTTGTCTCTAAGTAATACTGATTAGGTTAACTGCTCTTAAAGTAATTCATGAGATTGTTGTTAGAATATGATAAACTTTAGATCATGTGTCCATTTTTTTTGCTTTAAGTAATTCTATATAGCTAAATTGTCTTATTAAGTTGAAATATTTCTTGAAATAATCACAAGGATCTGTCAAAGGAGTTAGGCAGTTTGACTGAAAAAATATTTCAAGTAAAAAAAAATAATTCATATGTAATTTTTTGAGGGGTGATAAAATGAACATTAGCATATCACAGAGAAGACTGCAGTAGGAAAGATAATTGAAATAACAGCCATGGTCTCCAGGACCCTAACTGTAACAATATGTGAGAGGGAGAGATCCTCAATGCTAAGCACCACATTAATCACTCCTGATTAATCACATTAATAAAAACAGATTCTATCATCCAGCCCAGAGTATTGTGGATTTCTTTCAAGCCATTTTCTTCATGTTCTCAGACATTTTTTTCTTACCACTCTTGCGCAAACCTTTTTTGAGGATTTGGATGTTTCCATGATGCTGCTTTGTATCTGTTCTAAAAAAATGCTAAAAGTGAACTGAACTGCGTGAACCAGGCAACTAACCACACAATAAACATCGCTGGCTCTTCTGATCTATTGAACCTTCTTTGGGAAAAAACATATAGTGACAAGAGTGATTGGACATGTCAGGCCCAGCATCCAAAGAGAGGCCCACGGCCTTTTGCGTGTGGCAGCTCTGACCCAGTGCTATTTGTCCTGCTGTTACCCTATTGACCCCTTTGGCATTTACCCCAATCCCAGCGAAAGCACCTCCTGCCATTTAGTGCCATTCTAATGACTGTGGTATTTACCAGCTGAGGTGAGATGCTGTAAAAGCTGCAAAGCTGTTTATTGGAAAGGGGGAGAAAAAGATTGAGGAGGAGGAGGAGAAGTGATTTGTCAGGGCCTCTGGTGTGACACTTAGCGTGTGAGGATGAAAATGTTTTGCATCGTCTCAACTTTGAACAATGGACAGTTTCCTCAGCATCCCCAAGAGACAGATGGATATGAATTGGATTAATGTGGGTTTTAGAGATATTAGGATCCTTCAAAACCCATAGCATGCCTTTGTGTGTATGTATGTGTGCAGTAACTGAATGAGCCAGTGTGAAAAAGGGTGTGAGAGTGAAACTGAACAAGAGAGGGCGAATAAAGTGAATGAGAATTATGTGGATATATCAAAAGAGAAGGGGCTAAGACAGCTAAAAAAAATGTGAGGAGACAGAAAAAGGAGACAATTGTACACCAAACTCAATGAAAAATACATTTTTGTTTCAGGGCATTTGTTGGTGGATCATCCTTCAGCCCCCCCATCTTAAGTGCTTTTGCTGTCAGAGTGGCTGGGGTCTGTCAGATGAAACATCTGGATAATTCAAATAATATGTCACTTTTACATGCAACAATAAAGCCTTGTGTAAAGACACACTCAGCGATCAACAGCATTCCTCTGTTAAAAAACGAAATTGATCATAGATGCCTCATACATATTTGCTTAAACAAATCTCTCCCACTTCCAAGTATTCAGTATGTGCAAATGTGACTGCTTATTTCCTGCTCATACACTATTTCAGAAATTCTTAAATAATGGAAAAAAACAAAACAAAAATCCAATAAAACAAACAGTGCTGGCATTATAATGGTAGGTGCAGTATGCCAGCACTGAGAAACCGGCTGGTATGAGACAACTGGAGTAATTAATGCTCCAATAGGAAAATACCAATTTAATACTTAATCTTAAAAAATAATTGTGACTGACAACTACTTGATTACATTCAGCTTAGTAAAGCTGAAATACTATATTATCATCAGAAAATAATTTGATCACCTTGAATTTATGTATTTTAATATCACTTGTTGGAGACTTGTAAGAGCAAGATGAAGATAAGGAAGAAAAATGGAGAAGAAGAAGAAGAAGAAGAAGAAGAAGAAGAAGAAGAAGAAGAAGAAGAAGTGGACAGCGGAAAAAGAAAATGAAGAATATGTAGTAGTAGAATAAGAAGAATAAGCAGGAGACTGGCTACCTTCATAAGAAGCACAGAATGAAATCTGAATACATTAATCAAAGGATAGATTATGCACTAGAAAACATTTTACGGTGCTAGACTTATCAACACATTTGGTATATTGTCGAAACGTTTTAAAGTAAAGTAATTTTTTTTATATAGTTGTAACATTTTAAAGTAACAAAACTCAGCCCAAGGACTTTTATAGAAGCTTTAAGTTTGACATTAACTGCTGGGGCTTAGTATCACTTGAAGAATTTGGTTTAATTTTGAATAAATATTTTGTCATTTGTTACATCATTTTATCTACACACACTAACACTTAATTCTGTTGATCTATCAAGATTGAAATATGTATGCCATTGCTCTCCTATTCTCTATTTATTAAGGCAAATTTAACTGAACCAATGTGGCACAGATATGCTTAATTTACAATCACCATGACACCACTGTCTCCCTGCAGTCGACTCCAAACACAAAGCAGTTAAGCATTCTGTCCAAGCTGCACACCAGTTTAATCACTTAAATGTGCTTTACCTTACTGATTTTATAGAGATGCCTGATGATGCACTGATGCATATTAAAACTATAATAGCAAATAGTCATAATAGTCATTTATCCACTGTTTTTCATCCTCAACATCCGGAAAATGACTGGAATTATTATAATAAAAATAATAATAAGAAGAAGAAGAAGAATAAAAGAATGTCACTGAATGAGCATGTGTGCCATGCCTCAGACCACAGCCATATCTGCAGAGACCAGAATGTTCAATTCAGAAGGCATCTCTGGCAGTGTGTGTGTGTGTGTGTGTGTGTGTGTGTGTGTGTGTGTCTGAGACATTGTATTAACTCAGGTTTGACCTGAGCATCAGGTCCTGTGTAATGGCAGAAGCTGGATCTGGGTAGTTATTTCAACATCCCTGCAGGAAACAGACGCACCTATCTGAATACACACAACAGCTTATAGGACAAGCTAACAGAGGTATAGGCCAGAGTCTGTTGGCCTTATTCCACTGCTGTCATATGCTTCTGGAACATTTGAACTGTATAAACAGCATACCGATTAGATTCCCATGATCTGTAATTCAATGATGTGGGTCTGATGACCCTAATTGTGACATCATTGCATCATCAGGCAATGACTGATGCTAGATAACCTGTCCATGGCAGTAATAGGAATAACATGTTCAATGTGAGGGTCGCCAGACGTAGACATATTTACCAGGCAATGTTTCATGGAAATCATGGAACATGTGCTTCTATGAACCTGCATTCCTTCATAAGCCTATTTCTAAATGAGTTTTATTTAATTATTTATACTTTGTTGGAATATTCATTTTGAGCTCACCTTTATTAGACAAATAAAAATGTGGTGTCCATTAATTATCAGCTGTTGTTCTTTAAAAAATTACGTTATGTCCAGTGTTTTTTTTTTTTACAAATATATTGGATGGTGGTGGGAGCATGTGGAGTACAGCTAAATTCACAGTTTAGTGTAGTGCCTTCAGTCTGGCCGAACTGATCATTACACCCTCTCTGAAAAACAAATCATCACAGGGGCCCATAAATCATGCACATATTGGCCTGGTGATCGCATTTCACAACCTTAGGACCCCAAACTCATTTATCTTGCTGCTCAAATAATCCGTTATATGTTCTGTTTTTGAGAAGGGCCTTGCTTAGGCAGCATAAGCCAACCAATGAGGAATTTTATGCATAAGAATGTGTGTGTTTGTGAGTGCATGTGAAGGTATGTGGGTTGGTATGTGAGTAAGGGCTGAAGAATGATTGCAGAGCAAATTAAAGTGACAAAAGGGGGTAAAATCTGCAAATAGGGTCTATAAATGGATAACAATACCCTCCTCTCACCAGACAGGGCAATGGTTGGTCACTGAGGAAAACAGCTATTTTAGATAAGCTAAGCTAACATACTTGAGGCAATGACACTTTAGAGCTTGAGAAAAGGGGAATGTAAACAGCAAGCCTGCACCAGGCAGCACAGGTACAGGACAGGAGTGAGAACACCTGCATGCCAGAAGCACACATTCTCTACATACTAACTCAATAAAGACTTACATTAAACAGACCATCAGCATCAGCTACTGATAGGCTGACAGAGAGCTAAGAATTAAGACTCATTAAATTACTTTATATTGTCATTCAGTGTCCTAAAATGTGTATTTTTTTAACCCCTCTATGTCTTCCTAGAGGTAATTTATGTTAATGGACAGCAGGGTGTGCATATAAGAGTGTGTGTTCTGCCACAGCAAACATGTTGGTGTATGTTTGGGGGTGTAAACTTTGTGTTAGTTTAAAAGAAGGGGAATTCTCCTCCTCTCTGTAGACTCAGACTGCTGCAGGATGTCCCCCAATGCCAGTTTGATATATGTGCTGCTGTTGGATATGAGTGAGAGTTACACACACCAGGCATACACACCGCAAGCATAGGTCAGTTGATGATGCCACATAGCATATGTAGCATGCAAGGCTCGTTTTTTCAGTGTCAAAAACCTGTTGTAGTGTTAACCCTAAATATGCCACAAATTTCTTTTCAAAACACTTTAATTTAATTTTAAACACGTCTTAATACATTACCCTTAAAAAAATGTGAAGGTGAACTCAAAACTCAAGGCTTGACACTAGAAACTGTGATGATGCGGGAATTAATCTCTGTGTGAAGGGGTATAAGATTCAGAATCGCATTTATTGGCCAAGTATGTGAGCAAACACATACACGAAATGTAATTCTGGTCAATGGTGTCTCTCGAGCACAACAGTATAACATTAATATGTAAACTTAATATATAAAGATTATACCATCCCAAGATGTGTTTTCGTATATGGTTGCTTTGCATTCTCTCAATAGTACTAATGAATTTATAGAGTTACATTTTAAACAAAACTTTAGCTGAATACACATTAATATTCATGTTACAAAGTAAGTACATTTTATTTTTCTTAATAATTTAGCTCTAGAATGCAGGAAAAATTATATACTGCCACGAAAAAGTAAAAATGTGGAGGATATATGTGGTTTCCAGGAACAATTATTAGTTTGATTCTAAGAAAAAATCTGTGAATGACTGAGGCCACAAATGACTGAATAAATGACTGAGTATGGTTCTAGTGACTTCATGACTAGAACACTACTATATTAATCCCAATTTATTTTTTTATATAGAATAATTAATATATGTACAGGTGGAAAGTCTGGTAAAGTAGAAACTTTGTTTTTCATTTTTCAGTTTGTGTGATTCCTTAAAAAATGTATGGTCAGTGTTTGGCACCCTGTGCTGAAGGGGATTTTATGGGTTAACTGGGGAGCCATGGTTGACTATTACAGCTTGACAATGTATTATTTAGACTAATATTGGACCTGCAATGCATTATCATAAAACATAAACTTTTCCTGTGGATTCTCATTTGATCCGAGTAACTGGCAATTATACTGAATTTTGATGCAGGCTATTATTTTACTTGTCTTAAAGACGCACACACCTGGGAAAATCTTACAAAGAGCATTTGTGAAGGAAAGATCCTGAAATTGGTCTTAATTGCAATAATGGTAGCCATCTATACATTTCTCTGAAGAAATAAATATTACAGTAAAGCAGCATATTCCTCTGCACGTCTGTCTCTCAGGTGAACGTGGGTCTAGCGGTGATCTGCTCACTATTAGCACAATGTTTAAGTCACAAGACCAAAGGTCCAGACACCCCTACCAAACCCCTTACTTCCCCTTTAGTATGGGGTTTACATGCAGGCTCTATATGGACTGATTTGAAGACTTCTTTTAATCCTCTGCTCCTGTTCAGTTTATCCAACCCTGACACCCTTCTCTCCTCACCCTGACAGGCAATGGCACAGCTCTGTGTTCAGGGTTAATACAAGCTGCTCAGAATTTCAGCTTGACTGATCACCATTAAACTCATTTCAAAGCAGACAGCAGACGTGGGGCACAGAAAGACTCAGTGTGGTGGGATAGGAGTTTTAGAAACACTGAGCCAAAAACCACAGAGGCAAAGCCAAGACACATTTATAAGAATGTGCTAAAAGGCCAAGACAATTACTGCTGCATTCATCTTTTGTAGCACACTCGTATTTAAAGACATTCACAGCCATTAATGTTTATACAATAATAATTAGAGAATCTTGGTGTGCTGTACACAATAAGAACGTTTGCATAATTACTGAGACTTTTAATTTTTAACCACACAGCATAAAATACAACATCCGTAATAACAAACACATTGTGCACACTCTAAAAAGCAGGGTACAAATATATGTGTAAATAATTCTGAAAAGGTATGTTTTTAAATGTAAGATGTAATTCTATATTAAATCGAAATCAAGCCCTGGCTGTTGCCTCTGAAAAAGTCCCCATTAATAAATTACCAAAACATGCTGACAAAAAAAAAACTTGTTTGTACTGTGTGACCATAAGAAAGAAAATGCATTATGTGTTGGATAACATTTTGTTTTCTCTAACACCATAAAACTGCAAATAAGGCCAATCAGTTTTAAAAACACTCACTTAAATTTTGGGTGACTATTGACTTTTAGGGTTTGTTAGCAACATTAACCTCATACTTGCAGCACTACATTACAGAAGCAAAATTTGTTTTGGCTGTTTGACCACATTTACAGTTAATTAATTTTGGCAAACTATATAAACTGATTTGCATTTCATTGAGGGAAATAAGTATTTGAACACCTACCTATCATTAATATTTCTGGCTCCCACAGAGTGGTTAGACACTCCTACCTAATTAGTCACCCCCATTAAAGACACCTGTCCACAGAATTAATCAATCAAGCAGACTCCAAACTCTCCAACATGGGAAAGACCAAAGAGCTGTCCAAGGATGTCAGAGACAAAATTG
>JBBPDH010000022.1:5979741-5998058 GCA_037974565.1 Clupeocharax schoutedeni
AGATCTCAACCCAATAGAGCATCTTTGGGATGTGGTGGAACGGGAGCTTCGTGCCCTGGATGTGCATCCCACAAATCTCCGTCAACTGCAAGATGCTCCTATCAAAATGGGCCACCATTTCTAAAGAACCTTCAGCACCTTGTTGAATCAATGCCACGTAGAATTAAGGCAGTTCGGAAGGCAAAAGGGGGTCAAACACCGTATTAGTATGGTGATCCTAATAATCCTTTAGGTGAGTGTATTTTACAGTATATTTATAAAATAAAGAAAACATAAGGTGACATTTTCTAGTAATTTTGATCCAAGCTATGAAGTTTTTCTGCATTTCAAATGGAAATGCAGATATTTTTGCCCTCATTCAATGATCACAGCTTTAATTCTTCAAATCTGGTGCTGAAGCCTATATAATGAGCCTCCTAAAGAATCACACATAAGATAAGGTATTTATAAGGTATACATAAGGTATTTCCACCACTGACACGACATTTACCAAAAGATCAGAGAAAAAATGTAAATAATTTCTGAAAATATTGGACCATTTAAATAATAAACCTTGTGCACACTATACAGTGATTTGGAATTTAATGTAATATGGACAAGTGCTTTAGTGCAAGTCTACCTTTGGCTAGTGGTGCCACAGAGAAGCAAAATATATAAAACATATGTACAAACGAGATCCTAACAGGTCCCTTGCTGTTACTGTCAATCTGAATAAATAACCCAGAGGCTTGTTCAGTCAAAGGAAACTCTTAAATGGTGTCAATCAATTTCTGTTTGCCCTCAGTCCCCAGCTATAATTGAACAGAACAACAGAATGTAAAACACATAAAAATCCCCTTGGAAGACTAGTGCAGGAGTAGAGGTGAACTGAACCACTCACTTGAAGTTCATTAACTTTTTAACAGCCAAAACTGCAGCATAATGAGGATGAAGGATGACACAGATGGCATCAGAGGGAGCTTTTATGTGGATATTTCTGAACACAGTAGAACATGCCTAAATTTGTTTAGTTCAGGGTAAACAATCATGATGGAGTAAGGTCTATCTAATGATGCATCTAACAATTCTGCTGTCACAAGTTTAGACACAAATGAATGATATGTTTGCCCAGTTGTTGCATAGTGGACAAGCCCAATCGCGGAAGACAAGAAGGAGCCAGTAAACTGTGCTTTCATTATGAGAACGCTCCAATAGGAGTAAGGATTCCAACCAAGGAATCCGCATTCTCATACACAGACACAAAATGGTAATAAACGGTTTGAGTGAACCTAGGAGTACTCACGGTACCGATGAGGAGAGAGCTGGACAACACGGACAACATGAAGAGTGAAACTTCAATGTCTGTGTGCAGACACTTACCTTCTTCCTGTTTATATACCTTGACATGAGTCATTTCCAGTGCCTATTTACCTCATGTGAACTGGCGTGTGTGACAATACCGCCCCCTCCAAGACCGGTACCCAACGGTCCTGGCTGAAAGTAGTTCCGGATGAGGTCTGGGTCAATGATGAACTGCCTGGGGACCCATGATCGTTCCTCTGGGCCGTAGCCTTCCCAATCTATGAGGTACTGGGTGCCACGACCACGGCACACGCAGGACAACCGTCGATGATCCTGGGCGGAGGGGGAGCCAGAGCCTGGAGAGACAGAGAAGAGACGAACACTGGTTTTAACTGGGACATGTGAAAAACTGGGTGGATCCTGAGAGAGGCAGGCAGCTAGAGACGGAAGGTGACAGGGTTGACACAAAGTTGTGTGACAACTCTGCCCTGATGAGATAGTTGGCCCAGGAACGCTGCCGTGTGGAGATGAAACAACGGAGAAAGCGCTCCAGCTGTTGGTTGGTCCGCTCCATCTGACCATTAGTCTGGGGATGGTGTTAATCAGATGGCAGAAGGCCTTCTAGAACCTCGCGGTGACCAGGGGTTCTCTGTCCGAAACAATGTCCTTGGGTCCTTGCAATTGGACTACATGCTCAATAAGGAGTTCTGCTGTTTCCTTAGCAGAGGGGAGTCCCATCAGAGCCACTAGGTGAACAGCCTTGGAGAACCCATCCACTATGCTGAGGATGGTGTCTTTCCCATTGGATTCTGGCAGTCCAGTGACAAAATACACTGCAATATGGGACCAAGGCCGTTGAGTGACCGTGAGAGGTTGCAGGTTTCCTGAGACAGCCTGGTTGGGAATTTTAGCTCTAGCACAATCTAAGCAGGCTTGTAATTCTTGAGTGTCTGTGCAAATGGTGGGCCACCAGAAGGCGTGTTGCAGTAGTATTAGGGTGCGTTGAAGTCCATGATGACCTGCTATAGCAGAAGAGTGGGCCCACTGGTGAAGAGTCGGTTCTGAGGTGTGTTGGCTGGAGGAGGTTCCAAGGTTTGTCCCTGGCAAACTCTGTCTTCCAACTCCCACTGGAGAGGAGCCACGATGATGTGTAATGGCAGTACAGGCGCGGAATCCGCCCGGGGTTCTCTCTGCCTGGTGCTGGCGAGAGAGGGCATCAGCCTAGGTGTTTTTGGACCCTAGGTAGTACAATATGTTGAAATTAAACTGTTCAATAGCAGTGCCCATTGCGCCTGTCTGGGATTCAGCTGTCTGGCAAGACAGATGGTGATGAGGTTTTGGTGGTCTGTACAGACCGTGAATGGGACACTGCCGCCCTGGAGCCAGTGACACAATTCTTTCAGAGCCCACTTGAGGGCCAACAGTTCATGGTCCCCTACTCTGTAACACTGTTGTGTGGGATTTAATTTTCTGGAAAAGAAATAAAAGGGTGTAATTTATGGTCTGGACCTTGCTGTGAGAGGACAGCTCTTACGTTCACATCGGAGATGTCCACCTCAACAATGAATGGTTTCATGGGATCGGGATGTATAAATAGAGGAGAAGAAGTGAAGAGCTGACAGAGACGATGGAAGACTTGGATGGCAGTCAGAGTCATCTGGAAAGGTCCGGTCTTGGGCTTGGGTAGGGGCAGGAAGTAAACTGCAGCCCCAGATGAAATACCTATAGAAGTTAGCGAACCCTAGAAAATGTTACAGCTGCTTGACCGAAGTGGGTAGGGGCCACGAGCACACAGCCTCCAGGTTCTGGGGATCCATGGCAACACCCTGAAGAGAGACGATGAAGCCAAGAAATGTGGTGGAGTGCTGGTGGAAAGCACATTTCTCCAACTTACAGAACAACTGATGGGCCAGCAACCTCTTAAGCACTGCCCTGACATGCTGTGTGTGTTCTTCCTTGGTCTTGGAGTAGCTGAGTATATAATTGAGATAATCAAAAGCACCATTTAGCCAGCATGTTGTGGAGGGTGTCATTGATGAATTGTTGAAATGCAGCTGAACTTTTACATAACCAGTTTTTCGTAGTGTCCAGTGGGGGTTATGATCACACTTCACCCGTCTCTCATCACCCTTCTCTGATGCAAATTAGATTGCAAGCCCTCCTGAGGTCTAGTTTGGTAAAGACCATGGCACCTGAGAGTGTGTCCAGGGCTGATGAGAGGGAGTGTTGACCAGTCTAATTGTTTTTATTCAGGAATAATACAGGTAAAGTAATTGCAGCCTTAAAAAACTAAAGCACCTTAGGCCTGTAATGGATCAAAGCATTCAGCTCATATATTCAAAGCTCTATTAAATCACTTGCCTGTGTTATGATGATGGACAATATGTCAGAGCACTAATAGTCTGCTATAAAGGATGCAACAGCTGTTCTTCAAAATGCGAGTACCAGCACTGAATCACACAAACACACTTTACACTGGGTGGCTAAACTGGCTCACCCCAGCATACCCACTCTGAAACAAGTCAGCCCCTGATAGGCTTTCATTAGTGCTGAGAAGTTAAATGGGGAGTGTCAAGTGGGGATAAAATGTGATCAGATGCAATTAGGCATCAGGAGTGCTCAGGTAATTGTGCCATTTTTATCGTCAGCATGCTTTATTGCTCCTTACCATCTGAAAAGCTGGAGTCTGCAAATTGCTGCATTAGGCTGGCTCTTGTTCCACAGCCAGCATACTGTGTACTTATTAAAGCTCCATCAGTGTGGACACTCTGCAGAACAGTTCATAAATCGCCAGCTAATCAGCTCATTTATACAATAGTGCTAGTCAATACAAAGTGTACAGAAAATGGCACATAGAGATGTACTGCATGGCAAAAATATGGAAAAGTTATTCATGGTGCACATTCGTCAGTCCTAAAGCATTGCTAAATATTGCTTACAGTATTATCTTAGAGAGGATTAAATTCTTTAGAGAATTTAATTGTATTTTGTATGGGGTATCTTGTAGCAGTTATTTTTACAAAGTCACTTTACATAGTTCCATGGCATGGCTATGTGTGTGTTAATGGAAGTTTTTACTGTCTGGGAGTGGGTCTTGCCTTAAAAGGTTTTGTTGTAGTCAGTCAGCTCAAAAGGCTGAAAAAGGTCAATGGGAAGTAGATGAGAATGAGAACAAGGTTGAGTAATACCCGACAGGATACATTTAAATGGTGCCAGGATCATGATTATCTATGCAGATAATCAACTATTTTCTAGACTTTCTGATTTTATTAAACTGGTTAATTCTGTTAATCAAAATTATTGGTGATATTATGTTATATTTAAAAGTTTTATTTTTCATTAGTTCTCATTCATCCAAAACATGAATTTTGGATGAATCTGAGGATTTTTTGTAATACTTACTGATGGACTTTTTATGATCAGATTCACCAGCTTAGTGTGTATTATCATAGTAAGAAAATCAAGCTGCGCTAGACAGCAGGCCTCCAAGACCAGAGTTATGAACCTTTGGTCTAAAGTTTTCACTTGTCATCAGGAAACTGCAAAGTACCTACAGCAAGGCCCTAATTATTGGTATGTCATTGGCTGACACTAATGTCACTAATATAAGTATTATCATTCAGCACAAACATGAAAAACATTTTCCAATTACATTTAATTAATTAAGAATGTATTCATGAGGAATGGTTTGGCTTCAACATAGTTTAGTATTGTCCACTCACTGTACGCCCCAATGAACTTGCAACCCGAACATTTGTGTCCACTCATTTATACTATATTAGCCATGATTACAAATGGTCACCCCAAATAGCACACTATATTTTGAATGTAGTATATGAAAGACTCAGACGTCAGATGGTTCCATTATTTGCAAGCACTCCAAGCAAATTAATAGAGGACATATTGCACTTTATGAGGATTGTCTGTCCCCACTAGGGGGCAAGAGCACCACGCTCCTACCCCTGGACTATGACTCATTACATTATAAAAACAGGCACTGGGGGACATGTGAAGAGGAAATTAGATTTCCTCATTCTGTCACTGGATAGACAGGGTCAGTGGGAACAGAGCAGGTGGAGGTTTATAAAACCTTAATTTTTCTGCTTTCAACAGTCATCCATCACTCTGTGTCTGGAGGTGTTTAACATATGCTACAAATATCCTAATTTTACTTATCCTACCTCACAGTATACATTAAATTAATGTAGACCCGATAACAAATGTCTAGCTCTACTTTGGCTAAATTTCTGGCCAGCACTTTTCCCAAGATTCTTGGTTCCTTCTGTTTTCCCCGTTTGTTTGCCTCCTATCTGTTTGTACTGGCACACAAGTCTAAGCAACAGTGTATTATTTATATTGTGAAATTAACTGAGGAAGGCAAGTATTAATTCCACACAAAAACTGCATAATTTCCCACCATTTGGGGCCTTTCATTTTAATTTCCACTCAGGGCTTCAGGCTGCGAATTGAGCTATGGTGTTTTTACAGTTTACTTTTCTCTGGATTTCCGTTTTGGAAGAATATTAGCTCAACATGTGATGGCTATTCACAGCCAGGCTCTCCTGTATTCTGCTCTAACTGGATAAAAGCACAGTTTTCCTTGGACACTGCTTTGCTCCAATTACTGCTCTGCCAGCACACACACAAGAAAAGGTGTGAGCTGACTGCAATTGCGAGAGAAACACCAGTACGAAATTGTGCCTGAGCAGTACTGAGACTGTGCTCTTCCGTTAATCGCATTCACTGTAAATATAAACTCCCAATTCCTCAGCAGGCTCATTCCATCTTTAAATGCTTTTATCCTTAGCAAAAAATTAGCAAATTACATAGTGCAAGGCAGGGGAAACAATAATTGAAGAATTGAATTGTACAGCCTGGATAGAAAAGTAAGGACTAATACCACACTATTTATAAGAACCTGTTGGGGGTTTGTCAAATGATGTAGAGAAGCAGAGAGGCTGTAATCTGTAAATGTCTACAATTACTACAATAGTAATTGGATCTGATAAAATGAACAATGAGTGATAATACAAGGCAGGTGTAGTTATCAAAATGGCTGAATAAAAAAATGACTCTGCTCATTCTCGGTTCAGGTCATTCTACCGTTACGTGCAAGTGTACTTCAAATGGATGGCTTGAGGCATGGAGCAACATGGTGGTAAGAAAGATCACCCCTTGTCCAACAACCATGACATAAGGAGAGCTCAGAATTAACCCACGGAAGATTATACAAACAGACAATATACTTGGCTCTGTATAATATAACAATATAGTTCTTCTAAGTAACCAAGATCACCATTAAGCTCAAAAAATCTTTGGTGTTGTGCCTCAATTACTAAGGTTCCATGGCAATCACACCCATTGTAATGAAATGCTTAAGAAGACTTTTCATGAGACACACTGGCCTGTCATATTGCACAAGATCTAGCTGCTATCCTCACTGAACCCCTACAATTTGCATATCATCCCAAATATTCAAATAGTCTAAAAACTATTCACCTCCACCATCTAGATAATAACACATATTACATTGCAGCTGGTAGCCTAGTGTTAAAGGCGTTCAAGCTGCGACCAGATGTCTTGGGTTTGATTCCCAAGACTGCTAAGCACCTCATAGGTACCCTTGAGTAAGGTACCATCCCCACACACTGCTTTCCAGGCACTGTGTTCCTGGCTGTCCACTGCTTGGTGAATAAGTTAAATACAGAGGAAGAATTTCATGCTGTTCACATGTGACAGAATGATCAAATTAATTTTCTAATTTAGAATGCTGATCTCAGATGTCAGCTCAGAATTCTACACCACAATTCCTCAGCATCTGGGAGGCCTCAGTCAGTCAGGATCAGGAGCAAAATGACACACAGTGATCATCCTACACTCTATGTTCTTTTTTAACACACATTACACAGGTTTACATTTACACACATTAGCTTTTCAAGTAATTGCACAACTTATCAGCCATGCCCTACTCCAATTGAAAGAGCCAACCAACACAGCAGCATAAAACACAAGACAGACATAAACTGCAAATGAACTATATGGTTGATAGCCAAATACAGGAGTATTTAATAAAATAAAATACATTCAGTAGAATAACTGGATGTATGTCTTTGTATTGCTTTAAGCAAATTTAGTAGTGCCTTTATTGTGACAGAGCCATACCCACAACTGATGAACAATTCCATCAGGCTGTATCAGGCACAATTCTCTGTATCAAATAAACGGTGCTTTAACCAATGTTT
This sequence comes from Clupeocharax schoutedeni, assembly GCA_037974565.1. Lineage (NCBI taxonomy): Eukaryota > Metazoa > Chordata > Actinopteri > Characiformes > Alestidae > Clupeocharax > Clupeocharax schoutedeni. Next base: position 5,987,265 of record JBBPDH010000022.1, read on the forward strand.
TTCTTAGTATATAAATAAACCGTACAGTAATGTGCATACAATGTAAGTTCTTTGGCCTGATACTCAAGCACATTATGCAGACATCTGCCACAGTCACTTAATTAGTTGTCATATTCATTAAATAATGACGTGTTCACAGCTGGTCAAGAAACAACTGAGCAGCAAATCGTCCAATTATTAATGGTCCCAATTGCAGTATGGATTATCAAATATAAAGGAATATCAGCAAATCAATGTGGACATAATGATCTGCAATCCCATAAACACTGCTTCATCTAAAATATAATGTGCTGCAGCACAGAACAAAACAAAAAAGTTGTATACATACTCTTCAAACATGAATGTATGTTTGGGTCACATTTTTATGGAGAAATCATCTAATCTGTCACATACATTCTGCAAATACACAGGACTTGGATTAAGCTTTTGTTCTCCTTGTGATTCTGCCCTGAGACTTTTTAGGTCAAAAAGTGTACCTAACCCTGCAAATGTGCCGTACATTCATATTTCGTAAATGCCAGGGAGGCACCTTTATAAATAAGCGTAGTCAGGAGATCAGTGTGAACGATTCAGACAAATCCACATCAACTTGAGCTTCTTCATCTAATGCAGTTTCCATCGTGACTTTTCCACCAGGACAGCTTACAAAGAGGTAACACTAGACCAGGTGTACACTAGGTGTACTCTTCAAATCTACCTTCAAAGGAGAAAAAATTACTTCAGAGAATGGATTTATGGTTGTGCTTGATGTAACTGGATTTTAACTATCATAGAATCCAACTTAAATAAAGTGCTCGTATGCTGGACAATACTACACTAATGCCAAGGCATCACATTCATATGCCGCTCTGCACCAGAAAACCTGCATCACATCACTTATTACAATTTCAATTACAAAGGATTAGCACGCTTTCTCAGTCAGCACATAGTGCACGCTGCCAACCTGATTACAGATGAGGGATGTGTGAGCAAGCATTGCACTGACACACACACACACAAACAGGCAGGTAAAAAGAACAGAATTGGGGGCCGTGTTGATAAAATTCAGTATTGCAATATTTTCCCAGTACTCAATAACACTATAACACTATCATATTTACAGTGGGTACATTATTCACATTTTGTTGCTTCGCAGCCTGAAAGGAAGACTCACAAAAAAGCAATTTTCCGGGTGCATTTACCTAAAACAGCTTTAAGCACCCAAGGAAAATGTATGATAGCAGTAGTTCAGATAAAAATATTGCAGAACAACCATTTTCTTTAATTACTGCCTTGAGCAGTTTCTGTTGGGACTAGGCCATGCACGGACATTCACATTTCCTTCTTCAGCCACTGTAAGGTCAATTCTTGGTCCCATCTGACCATAAACACTTTTCCCCACTTGGCTTCAGGAACCTCAATGTGTGTTTTGGGAAATCTTAATTGAAACTTAATGCCGTCATTCTCGAGGACTGGCAACCCGTTTCTATGCAACCCTCCCAAGCTAGCCACAATTTTCACTAGTAAGACTGTTGTCACATGCACACAATGACATCTCTTTACAATAAATTCCTGTAATTGTAGCCTCTTAGACCAGTTTACGCTTTGTTCCTCCATCCAGTTTGGAGAGATTCTGATCTGGGGAGTGATCTAGAAGTTCTACCTTCACTTTACTTTGCTCCTAGGGACTGAAAAATGCCTTTTGTATCCATCTCCTGATGTGCCTGTCCACAACTTTATTTCTGAAATATTTTGACAGTGCCCTGCCCTTATAGTTGATTGGTTTCAGTTGCACTACCAAGCCCTGGAATGTTTTTTTGCTTCTTCACTAATCAGAACAATTGGAAGCCAATTAGCTTGGTGTGCAATGGAGAAAGTGATTAGTTATTCCTGATGGAGTTAACTATTTTTTTGCAGGAGAAGGTTTTTTTTTATCCATCTTAATTCATTGTGGTCAATGAATGTCTTAAAAACATGACAGTTTGTTCTGACTGGAATGGTTTGCTTTCTTCAGTGAAAATGACATGCAAGAAACCAGATGGAACAAAAACCCTCATAAAGGAAACCTGCTGTTAGCATATTTTAAACTTGTTACAAAACTATCTATTGATAAGTAAAATAAGTTTAAATCTAGTTAGCGTATCAAATGTTTCTTATTACAAGAATTACTAATTAACCCATTTATGCATTTTTTAATTAATTGATTAAATTACTAGTTTTACTTGCATGAGTGTTTCTAATTCTGTCCTGCTGTATCCCATCTTATTCCAAATGCTTGTTTCAAGATGAAATGCAGCTCATTTACTTATCTACCAGTGTCAGAGTAGGTAGAAATGGTTCATTGCGAAATAAATAAATAGATGAATAAAAATTAACTTTAGATTTACTAACCATGCTCATCATGGGAACCAGGTGTAGTGATGTCTACAGAGCAAATACAAATCCCCAATGAACCTACAGTAACACTCCATTAGGTCAATATCATCTAAAAACGTACTCAACCATTTCATTTAATTTCTTTGTGAGGTGACTCCTGACAACTAGTTTCCATAGTAACACAATTCTAATTTTGTGAGAATTTTAAATTAAGCAATGATTTTAATAACATAATGATAAAATAACTGAATACTCTGTTGAATATACTCCTTTAAACCATTTTGTGTGGGAAAATGAACCTCACAATGCAGAGATTGTATCTAGCATTCAGTATTTTTAGCATTTAAGATGAACAGTCTTAATTATGCAGAAATTTTAATCTATCAAAAAGCAAAAGCAAAATCACCCTCCTACGCCATCTAGACTGTAAGCTTATTTTAGCTTTTAGCTTGTTTTAAATGCTCATTTAATGGACACAACCTCAGTCATTTGTGCACATTTGTCAAAATTGTAATATAATTTTACTCTTTATTCTGTTTCTTAGTTATTGGTCTCAGGACCAATTCTGAGTTATTCTGACTGCATGCTGCATGTGTATATCTAGGGTTGTGACAAACATCCTGAATTCTTGAGACACTACCACCAGTACACATAATATCGTCCTGCACTGGCACAGTAATGCTTCCAGGTTGGGTCTTTTGTGAAGGCTCCAGTCCAGCTACTTATCATTGGCCTCATTATGACCATAACATTTAATTCTGAAGCTATAAAAGAGCTTTAGGATTTTGTACTGTACTGCACAGCTGGAACACACAACAGGCTGTGTATGCACATTCACCTTAAGCTAAAACATGCCAGCTCAGACAACACAGCCCTTGACCTAGAACACCCTGAATCACATCATTAGCTCACAGGTAATACGAGATACATGCCCTATATGGCAGTGATGTTGGTGCTGAGTAATGTATTAGAGAAGGATTTGTCTGCATATGTAAAGAGAAGCTGTGCAGTCTTGCCATAAGAGAAGCAGCCCAGTGAAGTGCATTCTGGTAAACATTCACATTGAGCAGCTTTCTAGTTTGAGTTTGTGTATATGATCTCCTGCCACTACTTTTGCAGCCCACACTCTCCAGGGCACTGAGGTGGAGGCTGGGTGATTAATGTGACTTAGTTATATCTGAGCGTAAACATATTGAGACAAAGTAAAGGTCCTCTGGGTGTTTCCACCATGCAAACAGTGTGAACTAATTAGAGCTTATCACAGCACACTGTTTGGATTGCACAGCTATAACCTGTCAGGCCAGAGCTGCACGATACTACAGGAACGAGAACAGCCGAACAGACGATAAACCACTGCTATATATTAACCACATCCAAAAGGAAAGACGATGTAGGGTAATACAGTAGTCCAGGCCCCACACACACTGCCTCAACTCACTTACATATTAAGCAGAACGCCATTCAGTTGGATTCAATCCAATCAGTTTTCCACCACTCATGTCTCAAACATTCTCTGCTGCTAATATACCTTAGATTGTATGGAATGTGGGAGTAAATGGCTCCCCTGAATCCATGGTGAGGGAATATTAATGTTTTGATGAGTCACCAGGGAAACTAAATGTTCCAGACAAGGTAGTCATTTTTGCCACAATGACTGAGAAATTAGAAATGATAAGAACGAGTCTTTATAGAGAAGTCACATTCAACCATTTCCCTTTCAAACACTGGTCATGTAAATGGGAGCTGGAGCATAAAAAGAGGTCACATTATATTCAAAGCCCAGAGAAGACGCAAACACCTCTACACTTCTTATATGGCGTCAAACCCCTCCATCACTAAATCACACAAACCCTTTCATCTTTCACCCTTTCATCCACGGAGGATCACGTGGGTGGCACGGAAGGTGGGTGTGTGTTTGGCGGGCTATTCGGGTTGAGCTTGGGGGTGGCGGGCCCTGCGTTGGGCCTGTCGGCATAGCAACTGCTGGGTTTTTGGGAGGTGTATATAAGGGGAGGGGTGGGTCTAGTGGGTAGTCGGAGTTGGGAATACGTTTGGTGTATGTGCTGTTGGAGAGAGCAGGAAAAATAAAGAGAAAAAGAACTGGATTCACCTGCCTGCTGTCTGCTTCTTCTCACCGGTCGTCACATTGGTGTCAGAAGTGGGATTAACAATGCCCCGGAGAAAAGTCGACATGCAGGAGGTAGAAAGCCTGGAGAGGGAAATCGATGCACTGACCTCTGCAAACAGTCCCCGCAGCGCAGATTCACAGACGGAGAAGCAGAGGAGAGAGAGGCCCCAAAGCAAGCAGCCGAACACCACGTAGTTGGTGAGGGACTCCCAGAGACCAGAGTGTGTTTCCGCTGCAATCGAGCAGGGCACATTGCCCGCTATTGCAAAGAGCTGCCGGTAAAGGAAAAGACCAAGAAGCCATGGGGAAATGCAGAGCGGGCAGATCAAGGAGGGCTGCACCATCCGGTTCCTCCCAAAGCCCTCTAAAGAAAAACATGCAGCGCGTGGGGCTGTTGGGGAACCCGGAGGGTCTCCGCGTCGAAAGCACAGTGGACGGGGTCCGCTGCAGAGCGCTGGTCAACACGGGTTCCACAATCACCATAGTACACCCTGGAGTACTACCACAGACCCAGCACCCGAGCCCGCCCGGCTGGGAAACAATGACTGTGCGGCTCTCGACAGTGACCAGCGAGAAGGCGGCGATGAAAGGGAAGTGGCTGCTGACCCTCGCCGTTCAAGGGGTGAAAGTGGAGCATGAGGTATGGCTCGCGAACGTGGTAGAGGAGTGTATCTTGGGCATGGATATGCTGAGCAAGCTGGGGGTCACCGTGGACGCTGGCGTGGGATGGCTGCACGTAGCCGCACCTGATGAGAGAGCGGGTCGGAGAGAGCCATCGCTATCCAATGAAACGCGACTGTCTAAGAGCTGGGGGAGAGAGACAGCGAGGGGCTGGACGCGGCACAGAGAGCGGAGCTGGCGTGGCTCCTCAGCAAAAACGAGGACCTGTTCGCCGCAAGAGATTGTACTCAGACGGGGCTGGTGCAGCGCCGATTCGTCTGCGACCACACGGGCTAGCGCTGGACAAACAACAGGCGGCAGAGGAAAAGGTTCGGGAAATGGAGGCGGCCAGGGTGATTGAGCCTTCCGACAGCCCCAGCCGTGCTGGTGAGGAAGTACGATAACAGCTGGATGTTCTGCGTAGACTACTGGCACCTAAACGAGGTAACTCAAAAGGATTCCTACCCTTTGCCGATCATAGATAACGCCTTAGACGCAGTGGGGGGGGTCAAGTTGGTTTACGGCGCTAGATTTTCGGAGTGGGTATTGACAGGTCAAGCTCAGCGCTGATGCTAAACCTAAGACCGCATTTCCTATTGGGCACGGCCTATGGAAGTTCAGGGTCATGCCGTTCGGGTTGTGTAACAGCCCAGCCACTTTCGAACGGTTAATGGAGCTTTTGTTAGTGCGAATACAGTGCAGCAAGTGCGTCGTGTACATCGACAACCTTTTGTTCCACGTAAAAACATTCACGGAGGCGGTAGAGATCCTCCGGGAAGTGCTGGGGGCGATTCAAGCCGCAGGACTAAAACTCAACCCCAAAAAAATGCGCCTTTTTCCGGCAGAAAGTGGGATTCCTGGGGCACGTGATCAGCGGCAAGGGGGTAGCGAGCGACCCAGGGAAAGTAGCGGTGGTGCGTGATTGGCCCAAGCCACGTAGCGTCAAGGAGGTGCAAAGCTTCCTAGGGCTCGTGTTGTACTATCGGCGGTTTGTGCGAGGGTTCACGGCAGTGGCGAGACCTCTACACGAGTTGACGGAAAAGGGAAGGGCGTTTAAGTGGACGAGGGATTGAGACGAGGCATTCGGGAAACTGCGTGCAGCATTAATCGAGGCGCTGGTTCTGACGAGCCCGGAAGTGGTGCGAAGTGGAAGCGTGCCAGCACTGTGCGTGGGCTGAGGACAGGGCATAGGACAGCAAGTCGTGCGAAGTAGAAGTGGTCTGCTTGGAACAAGGGGTGGACGAGGATAGCTTAAGGAGAGCGCAGGAAAGTGATCCTGTCCTGAGGAGCATGCGGGGTTGGCTCGCGGAGGGGCATCAACCCGCATGGGAGGAGATTACAGCTGCTGAGGTTGAAGTAAAAGCATACCGCTCGCAGTGGGAGAGCCTTGCATTAAAGCAGGGGCTCTGCTATAGGGGGTAGAGACATCCAGATGACCGGCGGGTATGGTGGCAGCTGTTTGTGCCCCGTGAGCTGTTCACGGCGCCACAGGGGCAGGCCATTTCGGGGTGGCGAAAACCTTTGCGCGGTTGCGTCTGAGTTTCTATTTGCTGGGGTGTTGTCACGATGTAGAGGCGTATGCGATTGCTGACCAGAGCGCGGAAATGGTCATGGCAAGGCTAGTGGAGGAATTCTTCTGTAGTTTCGGGGCACCGGAGGAACTCCACAGCGACCAGGGTCGAAATTTCAAGGCGCAGCTGCTGGCCGAGGTGTGTGTGAGACTGGGGGTCCACAAGACCAGGACGACCCCGTAGCATCCTCAAAACGACAGCCTAGTGGAGCGCTTCAACCACACCTTGGCCACCCAGCTGGTGATCCTGGTCGCTGACCAACAGCTGGGACCGCCACTTACCACTGGTGCTGGGGGCGTACAGGCTCCTGGCTAGGTGGAGGGTTGTGTGGCGGGCAGGAGGATCATGTGGGTGGCACGGAAGGTGGGATTGTGTTTGGCGGGCTATTCGGGTTGAGCTTGGGGGCGGTGGACCCCGCATTGGGCCCGTCGCCATAGCAACTGGCGGATTTTTGGGAGGTGTATATAAGGGGAGGGGTGGGTCTAGTGGGTTGTCGGAGTTGGGAATACGTTTGGTGTATGTGCTGTTGGAGAGAGCGGGAAAAATAAAGAGAAAAAGAACTGGATTCACCTGCCTGCTGTCTGCTTCTTCTCACCGGTCGTCACAGTATTTCAAAACTATAATAACTATCAAAACAGATAAAGAAAACCCTTAAATCGACAACAGTACTTAGTCAGAAAGAAAAGAAAAAAAAATATCAGCGAGGGAAATCAGTCCAGGCAGCAATGTGCACTCTATCACAAACGACAGAGCCCAGTCTCGATTTGTCCCACTCTGGAGAGTTGGGGGAACATCCGTGTCCAACACGCAACCCCCGTTCCAAACACCACCACCAGCAAACTCCACCTTGAAAGGAGAACACACAATGACCAGTAACCACACGCCATAGGCCTATTGGCTAGAGATCCACTCTTAAGATTTGGTAGGGGAAAGCGAGGATAATACTCACGGTCAACCCGGACACTGACTCGCCACCACGCGTCTCAGCTCCGTGTCTGTGTAGTCCTCCAGGCACACCTTTCCTTCCATGCACCCCTCAGTACCGCCGCCGGTCCGTGAACTTTACCACTCCATTGCCAAACAATCCTCTCTCTCCCCCCCTGGCCGCTAACAGGGGCTGGACATCCCAACACGACACTTGGGTACCTGCGAAAAGAGAGGAAAAGCAACCGGAGACGCCTCACCCGATCGCACACAGCCACAGCACCTCTTGAGCCTCCGTGTCACGCACACAAGCCAAATCCCCAAGTCCAATGTTTACGGCCAGCGCAACAGCTTCTTTTTGTGCTCAGTTCACAGAGTCTTCTGTCAGCCTTTTTCCTTTCGAGCTGCTGGTGTGCTTTACTTCCCTCGTGCTGCCCCTTTTCCCTTGGTTTCACCCCACGCTTCCCCGCTGTTTCGCTGCCCGTTTCTTGCTTGCGTTGCCTTCTCTCTTCTGCTTTGCCCTGTGCGGCGCCATGTTTTAAGTCCCGGGCTCCACCCACGCATCGCCCTGATTCGCTCACACCTAATCCAGGTCAGGTGGTGTCACTGAGTTTTCGTGAGGAGTGTCCATTGGGGAATAACACACATGTAAATCAAAATAAACACAAATAACACACAAAGCTTAATGCACAGCAAAGACTCCCATGCAAAAAGTAAAAAAAGGAAAGAAAACACGACACCATACGTTTCCCACCCGGTCACATATGTACTCGCAACAAAAGTTGTTTCTACAGCTACCCAAACAGTAGTTGCCTAACATGTTTCTGTTTCATAGAATCTAAAATGGCTAAACCAACTTTCTGAAGAGATGAGATTAGTTACAAAAATGAAAAAAGAAAATGCGTCCATGCAGGACATCTACTGCTGCTTCAGATAAAAATATCAAACATCTGTTAGTGTTTGTCAACCCTCCCACAAAAAGATGTAGATGTAGGCTGTGTATGTGTTCACCTGTGTAGGTGTGACTGAAGGAAAATAAAGCCTTTTTGCACTACAACTCAAAATGGATGTTCAAAAGTAGGTTTTATGGACTGATGAGGATATATATTTACTCAACATTACTTGGCTCATGAGAAGAAGGAGAAGCATAAACTGCCTAAAAGAATACTAAAAAGGCCATAAATTTGACAATTAAGGCAGAAAAAATCTACTTTTTATAATCTTAAATATAAATCCTCATTTACCTAAACTATGGTAGGTTTCACAATGATAAAAATTCTCACTACTTTGGATGCATGTGTAGCTATGCGTAAATTCAACTGGTAGTGAATACTGTCACTCATTTTTCCAGATATTATACTTTATTCTTATACCAATCAAAAAATCGACTCCTCTTTTCATTATAACATTTCATAATAATGGAGCCATTAAAATAGTTATTAATTGCAAGAGCTGCAATGGGGGAAATAACTGCTGAATTCTTAAGCTTGCTCACAGTCACTGCAAAATTAACCGTCACTAATTTATGAGATAGTTTCATTTTATGGAGAGAGACAGAATATAAACCAAAATCACGCAAAAACATGTTACATAAAAGTTATAAATTGATTTGCATTTGCATGAAATAAGCATTTGATCTCCTCCAACCCAGCCAGACTTCTGGCTCCCACAGACTTGCTGTGTGTCCATGTTACACACAGATTACAAGCATTCTATCAATTACAGACATTCCTGATCCTCACACATTATGTGTATAAAGCACGCCTGTCCACAGAATCAGGTCCTTCCATTCCAATCTCCAGGCACCATGGGCAAGATCAAAGAGCTGTTAAAGGATGTCAGGAACAAGATTGTAGAAATGCACCAGGCTGGAATGGGTTACAGGACCCTCAGCATCAAACTTGGTGAGGAGGTCACAACTGTGGGTGTGATTATTCAGAAATATAAAATGACCAATTGTCCACAGTCTGGAACTGCATGCAGTATCTTGGGCAGTGCCGCTTCTAGACCAAAACTACAAGTGGGGCCAAGGTGGGGCCAGAGTATTTTTAGAGGGGCACATAACAGCAAAACAAGTAATTTATTTTATATTCAGCTTTTCATTTATTTAGTTCTTTTTCACAGGATGAAATCTTTTTAAATTACACTGCCATCATCTCACTGTATTAAGGCAGAAAAATAGAAAGTTAGTTCATTTAGGGCTGGAGCCTTTATATCCTAAGTTTAGAATTTGTGCTGCTGGTCTTCAGGTTGCGGCTAACAGCGCATGTTTGTTCCATTCTTTGAGCCAGCGCATGTCATTGGCTGTTCAGCGCAAGGGCCATGACAGGGGCCAGAAGCACTTCTACAGGGGCTCTGGCCCATGCTGGCCCCTGCCTAGAAATGACGGGATTCCACGCCGGCCCAAATTTACCATCGGGCCCACCGAGCAATGCCCGGTATGGCCGGTCCAGCCCTGCTGCTCAGGAAGGTACATTGAACATCTAAACGATTCAGAGAAGGCTTGGGAGAAAGTGCTGTGGTCAGATGAGACCAACATTGAGCGCTTTAGCATCAACTCGACCCACTGTGTGAGGAGGAAGAGAAATGCTGAGTATGACACAAAGAACACCATCCCCAAAGACAAGCATAGAAAAATTATCCTTGGGGATGTTTTTCTTCTAAGGGTACAGGATGACTTCACCCTCTGCCAGAACACTGAAGATGAGTTGTGGGTCTTCCAGCAGGACAGTGACACAAAACATACTACCAATGTAGCAAAGGCGTGGCTAAAGAGGAAGCACATTAAGGTCCTGGAGTGGTGTAGCCAGTCCTGACTACATGACTACATGAAACATCACTGCTGTGCTCGCCAGTCAAAAGTCAGTCAAGTCAAAGTGAACTTTGTCATTTCACCGTATACAAGTATATCAGGGAAACGAAATGTCGAGAGCTCTGGATCAGCAGAGTACATACAAATACTTAGAAGAAAAAAAAGATTGGAATAAAAAATTAGAAATAATATAGACAAACAAGACAAACATTGTGCAAGACAAACAGTGCAATCAGACTATGGTATGTGCAATGGTTAGTTATATAAATATACTATACATATACAGATCTGAGTTGCCAGAACATATTGAATAGCAGCATGTTCTGCAGATAAGAAAAGTGTGG
>JBBPDH010000022.1:6004711-6027905 GCA_037974565.1 Clupeocharax schoutedeni
GCGGTTCAGGATACATTTCACTGTGTGTTGTACTTGTATGACTGCATGTGACAAATAAAGTATCTTGAATCTTGAATGTATGTATGCACACATAGAGTATATGTAGGTATAACAGCTTGGACCCCGCTCATCGCCGCTAGCTGCTATATTTATTATTATTATTGTATTATTATTATTATTATTATTATTATTATTGTTATTATTATTAATTATTATTATTGTTGTTGTTGTTATGATTAATTATTATTATTATTTATTATTATTATTATTATTATTATTATTATTATTATTATTATTATTTGAGACATAAAAAGACTTATTAAACAATCTGTTTTTTTTTTTATTTATTATTGACAGTCATTTTCATACAGAATACCTCATTATTATGGGCTTTTTATGCCAAACAAGGCAATAGGCTGTCTTAAAATCTTAACATGTTCTTTAATTTATCATATCTATTATGCAATAGCCAACGAATCACTGGCTACAACATTTGAACAACTGAATATATGTCTAACGTGAGTAGTCATTTTTGATGACACTGCTTATAAACCTCATCCCACAAATGTATAGATACTTCCTGACGTGAACCCTCTGGTGCAGTACAAGGTCTTATAAAATGACACTTTGTCTTGTGAGTTATATTATAACCAGGTTATTTTGGAACAAAATGCAGAATCTAAAGTTACAGCGTTGGAGCCTCCACATACGTTTTGTGACGCAGTGACCTGAATTTAGCCTGTGGGCGGTGTGATTTAAAGGGCCACTCACAGCACAGATTTGCAAACTATACGGATGGTCGCGGCCTTGCAACGGATGTTTTAATGATCTTATAATCAGCTTTTTTCCTCGACGGAAACATCTTAATTTCAAAATAAAAGTGCCAGACAGGGCTTCCACATGTAAAACACATAAAATACATCCAGTTTAACCAATGCCGTACATTCGACTCTTGTGTTGGCACTTAAAATTCATATATATTTTATGCACAATTATACTACCACATTTGCCTGAGTTGTTTATTTTGTACAAAATAAATCTATAATTGGTCACAGAAAGGCATTTTGGTATTTTATTATGAAAAAAAATTGCCAAATAGTATTTTTGTGCATTTTTATTAATACATTTTTGTTTTATATCATTGATGTGTTATTTCCATCCTTTCATCTCCCAAATCCATGCAGATAACAAATGACAAATTAAAGACTGTTTCAACAATTCTCAAAATTACTGAAAATCCAATCTACTTTAATGCTGTACAAAGCAATCAATCCAGTGATTTGTGTGAACGCTCAGTTTGATCCAACCAAATCGGTTATGAACAATACACAAAATCTGTTCACAGTTGTAGTAGGGATTAGAGCAAACTTAAACATAGACATTTAAAACAATATCTGTCCAGAAGCCTCCAGGACGATTACAGGCACAACACTGATAGTTAATTAGGTGTGCATATTCAGCAGAACTCATTTTCATCAAAGAAAAGGGGTGCAGAGTTCAGTTCTTCAAGGGATCTTCCAGTGCTTCTGGTGCCTGGGGCTGTGGGCTCTGAGGAGGGCTTTTCACTGCAGGTGTGTATGTAATGGGCACCACTCTTTCCTTTGCACCCGGGGAGCTCTCTTTGGGAGCCTGTATCTGCAGCTGGCCGTTATTTAAAGAGCAGGTCACCGCCTCAGGATTCACGCCTTCTGGAAGGTCAAACTCCTGCCGGAATTCCTGGCATCTGTAAGAGTATGATCCCTTTCCATCGTCTTGCTTCTTCTCTGTCTTCCCACTCACTCGCAACTTCCTGCCCACTTGCTTGACAGACAGCTCCTCTGGGGAGAATTCTTTAGTGTCCAGTGCCAGAGAAAAGCAGTGGCCTTCTTTTCCCAGCTGGAATGAGATTGGTTTGAATGTGACCGAAGGGGAAACGTGGTCAATTTCGTCAAAGATCCTCCTGTGGACCCGCTCCATGAACTCCAAGTTGTGTCTCATCTCTTGCATGTGCCTCATCATCTCTTGCTCAATTTGAAAAAAGAGGGGTCTTGTCTCTGGCCAAAGGCTGCGCACCGGCCAGTGGAAGTCCATGAAGGGGCTGAGCGGAGAGTGAAGTGTGCTGGGGCAAAGCATCTTTGGTGGCTGTTGTTTAGTGGCTGTGGTGGTTGTAGCTGATCAGCTGTCGTTCTGCTTCTGTCTCCACAAAGACTCAGTGCTCTGCTTTTATATGCTGGGCTGGAAAGTTCCAGCAGCATTCCTGCTTTGTAGCCTGGCGATGTGTCATCTTTGTACCAGAGTGCGATGACTACCTAAGTGCAGTCATAGGCCAAAACAAGCGGGTAGTATTTTTGTGATCTAATTGCCACATGCCTGAAGGAGCATATCATTGTTCTATTTCCAGCTACTGCCACTGCAGTTCTGACATAGGCCACCAGAAAGCCAGACTGTTTGTTATGTCAAAATAAAATGAACAGCTGAATGCAGAACAGTCATTACAGTTGTTGTATGAGATGAAGCTTGATCTACTACAGTAAACAATAGTACTGGTAGTACAGTGTTGTGTGTTATGTGTTATGTTCTACTCATTGTACAAAGGGAAATTCTCAGACATTTCCTTTCATAATCTTAATCACATATCACATACTTAAATTTAGCAAAGGCACATGCCAACAGCTGCCCCTCATTTCATACTCATACCAGATATCTTATTCCTCCTTTAAAAATAACTGTGACAAAATGCTATGTGAATGTATTTACTGTTACAAAGTGTAGAGTTTGGGGAATAACTAACAGTCATTAGTACATGTATAGATGTTTATACCCATTTATTTTTAGACTAGTAAGTTAACATACCGCAAAATCAAAGTGCTTTTAACAATGAATTAAATATATTTACATTCATAGTATTTCAAAATATAATATATATACACACACACACACACACACACACACACAGACGGACAACATGGAACACCTGAGGATTACACCAACCGAGATAAATAGACTTTAATATGGAGTTGGTCTCTCATTGCAGCCTTCACAGTTTCCACTGAAGGCTTTAAACAAGGTTTTTTTTTTAAATTTGTGGCCATTCATTCTGCAAAGCATTTATAAGGTCAGACACGCGTTGCATGAGACTTGGCTCACAAACTTGCCTGTATTATTAAAATTAATGGTGGAATTGCATCCATAACTCTGGAAAGTTACTGAAAGCTACTGCAAAAGCTTTAGGGAAAAAACCTTTGGTGTTATATATATATTTATATGTCTGTATTTAAAATATACACTGTTAGCATGCATATTAAATGCTGACATCTCCATTATGGCCACGCCAGTGCTACGTAACATCCCGAGTGTCCGGAACTAATCGTCCGCTCCCTATATGGCATACACTATGTAGTAAAAGAGTGAGCGAGTGAACGAGTGCACAGCCGTCCAAGTTCCCCAACACAGAACCACACCGAACTGAATAAAAGTCTTAATGGCGCTTGCTTTGTGCACTAGGGCTCGGTCGAAATAGAAGTAGAATAGAAAATAGAAATAGAAAAGTTTTTTTCCCTAAACTATGACCACAAAGTTGAAAGCATGGTGTTTTCCAGAATATTTAAGAGCTGTGTCCCAATACTTTCATTCGTGAAGCGTGTATGCTCCACTGACAATGAAGCTGCAGCGCCCCCTGCTGCCTGTAAGTGATAAAAGACTCCTGCGATCGAGACAACGGTGCGATGGTCCCTCCTGTGCAGGTTTCGCCTCTTATCAAGGTAATTTCTGATCAAACCGATGGTGTTATGGTCACAGTTTAGCTGCAGAAGTTTTATAAACCAATAATTAATTCGACTAAACACATTTTTTATTGCCTTAGTACTGCTCTGTGTTGGCAACGTAGGCTTCCAAGCTAATGCTAGATTCTATAAGGTTTAAAGAAGGGTGCAGAGTTTTTTCTGCATTTTCAGACCAGAAACATTACTTGTCAGTGAACTAAAGGAGGTGCCGATGATTAATATTACAGCAGACTGTTTAGATGAATGTTTATATTTGTGACATTGAATAATCAGCTTGGCTGCAGTTCTCCAGTAGCCTGCTAGCTAATCACCAAACAGTGAAGGTCAGTAATCAGAATCCTGATCCTGGAGGAAATTACTTATATGATGTCTCCAAAGACACACGGAGACAAGAACAATATAATACTTACTGATACTGTAATACCTATAATGGTGGTTACGAGTAATTTATTGCACTTAGTAGAGATCAGTAATATATAATTATTATTAACACAAGCAGTGATATTCTTAAGAATAGCAGTGACTTCTTAAGATTATCGCACATTAGATATTGTACATAATGATATGATGGCCTGACGCTACTAGTGTCATCTAGAAATTATGCCACTATCCAAACCACACTCCTGGCACTCCACAAATGTGTTAAACTTATGTGGCTGCCTGTTATCTGGCCAGTACATTTGCCATCTTAATGTGGAGAGGTGATCTGGCAGCTATGTAATTCCACAATTAGACGAGTGACCAGTAGAAAGATCTCAATAACAGTTCACTGCGTCATTGCCCACTTTTGCTCATTTCAGACCGCAAGATGGTCAGCTTTGCTGTTTGGCATAATCTATGGGAAGCAGAGATATGGTAACAGCCTCGATAAAGTAGTATTCTCAATATACATATATTAGATACATCAGTTTTACATTAATTTAATGTTATTAACAATGTACACCAGTACTGGTTGAGGTAGACATGCTTGCTTGATCACATCTTCTAATTAACTGAAGATTACCTGAAGCCCATTGCTGCAGAGGAGAGGCGTGTTGAAGAAGCTGAAAAAAAGCTGAGGGAGGAGCAAGAGAGGATCTACAAACAGCTAGCTGAAGGTGTGTTTGTGTTGTGTTTCAAACTGTAAACTCATTTTGTGTTTTTAAATACAAATTGGGACATAAAGGGTCTGTAATAAAAAAAAAACTCCTGGCAGGCAGCTGTAACCATCGTCATAATTTTCCCAGCAGAAAAGTAATTATTTAGTAAGTATTTACTGCATATGAATTTTTTGTTCTGAATGCCCCAAATAAACCAACCTGGTTGTAAAACCTCATAGTGCCACCATGTGTAAGCAGATGGATGACACACATCACATCCACAGGCCCAAGCATACTTCTAAATCAAGACTAAATGCATCTTTATCTCTACAGCCAACTCTGACAGCATTCTGCAGTGAGTCTTCACTTCAGCCATGCCCTCCACCACTTTACTATGAAGTATTATAATAATTGTCTATTTTTCAATAAAATCATTTTTAAAATATACACATTGTCTCTGTTTTGCTTCAGCTATAAAAAAAACTCTAAAAACTAAGTTGGTACAAATTCAGCTTGAAAAACTGAACACACTTGGTTGTGAGCTCACGGTTTATTCTCTTCGCAAAGAGGGCTTGCATCACACAGAATATATGAAGTTTGCAGGATGGAACATAATATCATCACTTTTTATAGGCAACTGGTGGCCTGATGGTTAGAAAGTTCCCTTGCAACCATAAGTTTGCAGGTTGGAATCCCAGGACATCTGGTGGCATCATTGACGTACCCTTGAGCAAGATACTGTCCCCAGGTTCCCTGCTATCCACTACTTCACGTGGTGAAAGGGTAATACAGAGAAAAAAAAAATCACACTGTGCTGTGGTGTGTTCACTTACAACAAATTGACACAATTTGTCAGAAATGTTTTGTCAAGCCTTTGCAGTAGCCATGTTCAGATCTCGTTTAAGGTAATGGGTTCTAACCTAATCATTTCTTTATTTGTCTGGTAATTTTATGTTTGAAATGGACAGTTTTGCAAAATCTGTTTAATAATTTTTCTTTACACTTTTATATATTGGTAATTTAGAATCTTAAGTTCACATACTATAAGTGAAAATTTGGTGATACCGCTGAATTATAGTGGACACATTTTTTAAATAAATAATCTTTTTTAAATAAACATTTTTCTGTATGAACATACACTTAATAAAATAACATTTCTACCTAAAGAGCACAGTTTCTGACAAGTTTCTTCAAATTTATAGCAGTCACATGTTCTCCAGGTTCAGCAGAGAAAATCTTATGATTCACAAAGGATTCTAATTGAAATGTTAGGAAACAATGATCATCCTTACCCTTCAGCACATCTATACTGAGGTTTAAAGAGGGAGGGCAGTTGTGTAAGCCACATGAGGTTTAGCTTAAATCCTAGGATTTAGGTCACAGTCCAATATAAGAAAGTGCTGAGTTTGTGCAACACCACTTACTGTAGGTTTTACCCAACAAAGCTTGCAGTGGTCCCAAACTATTCCTGTTATAGTCATGTCATATTTGGCTGAAACTGAAAAGCAAACTCTGAATAAAAACAGAAATATAAGACATGGCGCACATCAGAACACAGCATCAAACGGTGATGGTTTGATAGTTTTCTGTACGTAGAAATTCCAAGAGAGGGTAGGGGCTGAGATACAGTTACTAAACTAACCCTAACACATGAGCTAGATGGGTGGAAACTGCTGATAGTTTGTATAAGGTAAGAGGCTTTATTAGGGAGTGAGTCATTATTTGTAAATGGCAATGACATTACAAGCTCATTGAAATGGTGGTGGAAATAGAACATCAAAAATGGTACCATGAATTCTCAGCTTGGTTTGAACATAAATTTCATGAATTCACTCCCATTCTACAGTGCAACTGATCTTTAACTGAACACAATGGAAAAACAATTGTTCATAAAAATTTTTACTTTTATTTTCTTTGTGGTCAGCATACAGAAATAGCTTTACAGAAAAATGTTGAAGTGAGCATTATTTTTAAAAGCAATACAATCAGAAAAAGTTGAGACCAATCTACACTTTCTTAGATCTAAGGATGTTTGAATTCCTTTTATGCATGCACACAACTAGCATTACATCCACGAAGAAGCAGCAGTTTTAAATAGCAAAAGTAAACTGCCAAAATTCTGATGCATTACATCATACTCCATGCTCTTTTTCAAAAGTTGATATCTTCTACATGTTTATTTACAGTGTGAAGACAATTTACAATTGCTGTTCATTGATCATCTGAGACTGCAGGAAAACTTTTATGGGATTGCAGTAATATCACAGATAGCTGTAACATCTGTAGGTTTTGTGCCACCAAAGGTTAGCTGAGTTCTCATTAGATGTATGGTATCAAGGCCACTGGCATCAGTTTTCTGTCCAATTATGTTTCATTAGTGGAAACATCAAGTGCTAGAGAAGGTCTCAGTAAAGCCTATGTATGGTAGCACTTGGAAATTCAAACTGTTTCTCAGATGGTCATAATAGGAATTAGGTGCAACACCGAATCTAATACTACTGTTACTAATATTTTTTTTTCTCTCATATAACCTTTCATACAACTATTTTCTCATATTTAGTTGGTTGAGAAACTGGCCCAATCACAATGTACAAAAATCTTTTTACATTAAGTTCCATAAGATTATAAGTATAATTTTTCCTTCTCCTAAAAGTTTTGTTCTGAAAGTGAAAGTACCAGTTTGCCATTATACATTTACTACTTTTGATCACATCCAAAAAAGGACGCTATTGAGTATTGCGTTTTTTTATCCAAATGTATTTATATATCTGCTTGCATATTAATACAACACTAAAGGTCTCTCTGGTAAATAATCATAATGCTGACATCATAACAGTTTTCCCATTCACATCAAGCAAAGTAAATGGAAACGGGAAAAAAATCACAAATACACAATTCCTTTTCCATATTACACTTATTCTACATCTTAAATTGCAGTTGTTGTCCCTGATATTATATCCATACTTTGGATTACTAGAGAACAATCTAGAAAACAAGAGACAGACTTGTTCACATAAGTGATATTGTACTTTCTGCACAGAGTACATACAATAACTATTTTCCAGTGTACACTAACAAGTGTCAAACTACAGCTCTCACAGTTGATGTCAAAACCTTAAATCCAATTACAAACAACTTGGAATAACAGGTCAGTCATTGCACCGTGATTAGGACAAAATGCAGCCACCTTTAACATTATTTGCATTATTTGTTAGCACACTTTACCCTGTATTCAGGACCCACACAAGACTGGTAATGAGATCACCAGCAGGTGGGGGATTATTCTCAGCACAGCAGCGACAACAACGTGGTAGTGTAGTATTTGTGCATGTGTGTGCGTCTCTGCATGGATCACATACAGCAGTGCTGCTTAAGCTTTTAAACACCTCAGTGTCACTACTACACTGATAATAATCCAACAAAATATCCAGTCAGCAGTGCCTTGTGGCCAGAAACTGGTTAGAGGTGAAGAAATAGTGGATGACTAACATAAACTGGACTATTACATCGGCAAGGTGGACAAATAGGTTCCGTGTGTTTAAAAAAACGGACACAATGTTTAAAAACTGTAGCAACGCTGTGGTGCCTGATGTATACACACTCTTAACATTACACCACCGTGTCAGTGTCTCTGATATGCTTCAAATGATCTACCATTGAGTAACACCTGCACACTTTGACCATTAACAATCTAGGTAAAGGGAGGGTGGTGGCTAACAAATAATGCATAGAAAGAGATGGACTTAACCTACATGTTAAGTGCAGCTCATTAAATGGACAATGTATGTAGATACTAGGTAGATGTACATAATCACATCACAAGAGCTAATTATTACTGAACAAAAATGTATTTATCTAAGAACTATAAACCAAAACATTTGAAGGAATAGCCAGAAAAGAGTGACACAAACTGGAGCCAAACCTTATTGCAAAACATCAGCTATAAGAATCTGGTGTCTGGGCCCAGTTGGTCTCAAAATGAGATTTTTCTTGTTCAAGAAGCTCAAGAAGGCCTTGCTGTCAAGGCTTACTTATATTATATAATAGTCTGAATTTGTACGTCACACTCATTCTGTTTATTATGTCCCCGTGGCTGTGGTGTTTTCCAAATTATTTTCCAAATGGTCTTTTAATTTTAGCAGATAGAGCAGGTCTTGGACCCTGATGAACCTCCACCAGTGCTGTTGGCAGTGGCTGTAGAGAAAAAATATATAATGTATATAATAATATAATATAACAAGACCATCCTTTTATGTGGAGCATGAGCATCTGAGTATATTATTGCTAATACAGACTCTGTTTACTCAAAAGCATTTGGCTACATTGGTAAAAGAAAAAAAAAATCAGAATAATCATACCGTTTTTGGCTGCTGCAGCCTCCTGCTTTGCCTTGGCTGCTTCTTCAGCTACTTTCAGCTTTGCCTCATACTCTTCTTGCAAGGCCTTCCACTCCTTTCTGTTGTTCAAGATGCCATCATACATGGGCGTGATATCTACATGAAAACGGGAGAACTCCTACACAGAAATTAATGCAAAATTGATTAATGTAAAACACAGACTTTTAGACCTCCAAGAAGCATTTGTTGCAGAACATAAGTTCATGCAATTATGGAATACTACCACATAGTACCTTGTAGACAAAAGTACAGACGAAGTCTATAAAACCACACTGAAGCTTGGGTAATTCTGCTGCTTTGTTCCGATCCATCATGGGCTATAAAAAAAAAAGTGACTTTAAAGACATACAAACAAAAACGCTCTGCATTTAAACCAGATTCAGACCAGAGTGTACTGTTCTAATTAAGGTTCTCACAATTGGTTGTTGTTCAAGAACAGTCCTTTCCAGGTCACCCTGCTCCCAAAATTCTGCTGCAACTAAGAGGGCCACCTGTTGAGAATCAAAGAATCATGTCTAAGAACATACAGACTTCTTGTTCTACTTTATTCTAGGTTAGACAATAAACCCTGTCAAAGCTCACCTTGCTCTGAACTTCCCATGGTTTAGTAATGGCTGACAGATCACAAGCTGTCATCATCATGGCCCTGTTTGTTTAGTGGAACAAGAACAGACCCCGCATAAGCAAGTCTTTAGTGAAAACTATCAAAGCCTTCTTTGAATCAGAATTTTATGACCACTTTAAAGGGTGTAGTTTGTTAAGTTTGTGTTCTAAGTGCTTAATGCAGCGTTCAGATATTACTCACATTACAATCTCCTTCCTTGTTGTTTCCAGAGACATAAAATCAACCCATTTCTTCTCCTCCTCATATGTCTCTGAGAGATCCACAATTTTCTGGAACATTGTCCTTTTCCTATTAACAACAGAGAGCAAAGGTATACGCAAACACATTATAAAGACAATTTATAAAAGAATTGTATCTGCTCTGTGGTAACACTACTTATCAATATCAATGATAACTCACTTGAAATATAAAGCAAGATCAGTTGCAATAATAGCAATATCGATGAGGTGGAAAACATGCTCCGTTTGTCTTCTGTTTAGGTTTTGGAAAATGTTTAAAGACTGGGGATACAGAGGAAAGTCAGGATCAGTCATTTTGCAAAGTGAACATATTCTGTTGTATTTGTTGTGTAGGAGAATTATTTATTTAGGATGCAAACTCTTACCTCATCTGCAAGCAAAAACTTGCCAAAATCTAAATGATGCCTCTCCAGAATGGAGGAGCCATGCAGCTTTGCTAATGGATTCTGAGATCTGATCACAAAAAAATTAAACAAATGTAAAATTACTGCCCAATTGGCTGCATTATCCACATTTAAGTAACAGATCTGCAAAATTAATTCTCTTAAATCAGGTGATGCTGTCCTGGTAACAATGATTAACTCACTTCACTTGGTAGAGGTTATTGGTGCCTCTGTGATCAATATCATGCAGGAAACCAGCTGTGATCATGGCCATGACTTCCAAATCTGTGTAGTACCGCTTCAGCTTCCCTGTCTGACACCACAAACAACGCACCAATAGTTTTTAATTGTGTTTCTGTACATTTAGAGTGAATGTAACAAAAACATTTGTGTAACTCTTGCAATGCATTAATGGAGCAAGAGAAAAGGTACATGCCGTTAGTAGGGTGAACATGGTTTGTCCGACATTGAAGCCATGGCGCCAGTTGTGATAGGTAATACGTCTGTAGCCTTTGCTGACAGAGTACATAAATCGTACCAGAACCTAAAAAGGAAGTAAATAAATAATGACTATTTAGAGTTGTGAATTCATGGAGGTAAAGTAGGCATTTAGTTCTGTAACCAGTGTTTACACTGACCTCCTGAGGGACCTGGAATTTCTTGACAACTCCAACTTCATAGTACATTTGGATCCCACACAACACCAGCTCCATTTCAGTGCAGTCCAAGTCGGAAAACCGGAACTCATAAATCTCAAATTTTTTTGGCCCTGGAAGTTCTTTTTTCTATTGGAAAATATAGTGCATTAGGACAACCTATATATATATATATATATATATGTATATGTGTGTGTGTGTGGGCACAAACAATTTTCCACACAAACAATTTTTGTTTAAACAACCTTAATACTATAAAGTTTATAACCGTGTACCAGGATCTGCCAAAGTTCATCCTCTTCACAGTCTCTTGGTTCTCTCCCATAAAGCTCCCTAGTTTTCTAGAATTCAGAAAATACATAGTCAATTAAAACTGCCATTATTATGGATTATTACGCTACTGTAAAGCAACAGAGAGGCTTGAAACTTACAAGGATATTTTGAATCTCATCATCACGACACTTGACATGGTACAAGACCATGTCCGCGGCAATATCCTTCCTGTTCTCTAGTTTATTCATCTTATCGTATGTGTCCGTGTTTAATGCTGACCAGCCCAGAAACTGTGTTAAAGCCTTTGAAATAAAAAGTGTTAACCAAATTAAAGCCTTACTGCACAGAGTAGCATACCATTTGATTTAGATTTTTCATTCAGTGATTGAAGCTCTAAAATCACAGAGCATGGAATTTCTAAACACAGGATGGTGTTGATTAGGCAAGGTAGGAAAAAAATACCTCCATAAGTTGTTCATCTTGTTCATCAAATGGTTTGCCGTCTTTTCTGTTATAGAATGTTGCCACTCCCACAATTTCTTCCTTCTTATTGACAATTGGCAGTGACAGCACATTTTTAATGGTCCAGCCTTTGTCATCAAGAGGTTCAGTCTATATCATAAGGAAACAGAAGCTTGACATTAATGGAGACGTCTGTACTTATAATACATACTGGAGTTCACATTTTACCATTTTATAAGCTAAAAAGAATGCTTAATATCCTGTATATATTTTCTGTAAAAAAGAATGGATTTCTACCTGAAAATTGAACATGTCCTCTGCTGGGGCGTTCATAATATTGCAAATCTAAAACAGAAAAGCATTCACAGTGTTACAAAGTAGCCTACTAAATATATACTGTAATAAAATATACTTGACAAAAAAAGCAAACACTTACAAAACCACTCTCTGCTACGTATGTGGGTAGTCCACTGACCAGTGCCCAATGGTCTGCAGGTGGATTTCTGTAACAAATATAAACATACCTGTCATGTATATGGTACTGAAAACTATATATGTTAATTTTTTATGTTAGCAAAACTCACGGAATGACTTTGATTTCCTCTTTCCCATGCAAAATGTAGTCAATAACTTTGTAGAAGATTATTTCCTGCAAGAACATACATTCATAAGCTTTCAGAATGTTTGACAATCATAGGTGAATCATACATGTTAGCATATATAAAATGAATCATATCCAGAGCTCAGAAACATACTCTTCCATCTGGAGTTACAGGGCCAGAGTATGGTGCTTGCTCTCCCATCAGCACAGGCCAGATGTCAAAAAATTCCTAGACACAAAATAAAGATCAAGCATGTGTTACTTTATTACAACTTTAAGGCCTTAATGTAGTATATTTTCTTAACTCTTGTGAAAGGGCATTTTTACACTTAGAATTCACAGTTGTTGCTGGTGGTAACAAAAGCACATTGCATTTGTAGATCAATCATTTTTCCCTTTGCTAATTTAAACTTGCAAGTAAAGAAATGTGGATTCTAAACTTTCAATTAATACCGCACTTATCTTTGTCAGTAGGACATGGTTTGAATTAAATGACTTAGTGTTTACACTGTTTTTTTGCAAAAAGAAAATGTTTGTCATTATTTTCTATTATTTAATACTGAAACAGCTGACAAAATGAGAAGTACAGACTTGAACCAGTCAATACAAAACATGAACGAATTCATTATGCAACTGTGTATTACATAGTTTTCAAAAACATGATTAACTCTAGACTTCACACCCTGTCTGCCTTCAAACATACCTTTTCCTTGGTCATATCCAGCAAACCCACTGAATACCGGTCACAGTTGAGGTAAGCCCGCACTGTGTACAGAGCTTTGTGAAATTGACGTTCAATGTCTGTGAGCTCTTCAAACACTTTGTTAGCAGACCACAAAAGTAGCTGTTCACAGAACAAATCAAAGTGTTAAAATATTTTAGGCAACATAAATGCTGGCACACAATATCCAAATAGACATGGCACACACTCACCTGCCCTTTCCGTGTCTCACAGTTATGCAGGTAGCTCAGGTGGTAAATCTTTAAGTTCAAAGTGCCAACTTTCAGATACTTTAAAAAAAGCTGTGGAAAAATGGAAATGACATTTTTTATACTTTCGACCCAAAATAAACCACAAGTTATAAGAGCAAGGTGCATCATGAAAACATAGGAATGTGCGAATTATTTAAGAAGAATATTATTTTGTTTATTAGTAATCTTTATAATAGTTTATTAGTATTCTGTATCCTTTTTATTAGTATCCTATTTCAGTTCTTGGTTTTGTTTTGGGGACTTTTATTATAAAGGCTGATCACACTGGTATTATATTTGTTTATATAATGTGTTTCAGCTGACCAGTGTGCTCAGAGAAAAGAGATGTGTTGTTATCGGTTTAGAGCAGGGGTCGGCAACCTTTAACACTCAAAGAGCCGTTTGGACCTGGTTTCCACAAAAGAGAAAACACCTGGAGCCGCAAATCCTTTCTGAACTCTAAAATGAAGATAACACTGCATATATTGTTTTTTATTTGTATGCTGTGTATAAAAACTAGGCCAGTGTGTTGTTTGTAAAATTTTATTTATTCAAAGAAAACATTTTGAAAACACAACAAATTAAACACGTGTATTTTAGTGTTAAAAGATCACAATAAACTTCATATTTTGAGCTACATCATCAGATGATGTAATTTCATCAGGCTCAGAATCAGAATCGTGTCTATTGGCCTATTGGAGCAGCACCAGCTCTGCAAGAGACATATTTGGGAAAGGTAACAATTCGGTTCACACTATAGATCTGACATCACGGTTCAATACGGTTCAAGATACAGTGAATTTAAGTTGGTTTGTTTTCGTTTATTTCAAATAAACAACAGTGTATTAAGCAGTAAACACACACTCTTACTTATATTTTCATGTATGTGTAAGGCAGAAAACGTGTTATGCCATTAGGTGGCATTATTGCACCACACTATGACCCAGGTTTATGATTTACTTGCACTTTTGGTCCCTTTGTATTTCCGTATTACTTCAATCACATCTTCTTCATCGTACCTTGTATTCTCAGAAAGACATAATGTACTGAACCGTGACTCATGTACCATGACGGTTCGGTACGAATACATGTACCTTTACAGCCCTAAGACATATGGGTGTGGTGTAGGCACATTTACACACGTATCTTTACATTTACGTATCTTTACACATCTTTACATATGGTTGTGCTTAAGAGATGCCATCGACCAGAATCAAACTCCTTGTATGTGTCGTTAACATATGATTCTGACACTGACTCTGATTCTGATTCGCCGACCGGCGCTGTATGACGGGCTCTGGGTCTAAAGTCCACTGGACCTTTGACGTGTCCGCTGGTTGTAGCTTGCACTGATGTGTGCAGGCAGGCTGCAGGACTCCAATAAATTATTATTTATTTTCCGAAGCCACAGGATGAAATATAAGGATGAAAGAGCCGCATGCAGCTCCAGAGCCGAGGGTTGCCGACCCATGTTTTAGAGTTTCGAGTTAGGGGTATTTAAGTTGGTGGGTGGTGGACTTCATTGTGGCATTGTTTTTGAGTGTTTACCTGATCCCCTTTTGTTTTGCTAAAGTTTGGTTTTGTGGCCCTTGTGCATATTTCCTTTGTTTTGAATTCAATAAAATTATCTGAAATAGAAGTCTGCCCATGTGCCTTTCATCAATGTATGGAAGATCTGAGGGGAAGATGTGACAGTGGAACCGACCATCCAAGGCACAGCATTCGGGCTACGAGCCCAAAAGTTATAAGGGGTTTGCCTTGAGTGAGGCAAGCTGGACTCAGCTGAGGGGTTGCCCAACGAGGACGAGTCGGTTTTCTACCACCGATTTGCTGGGTTGTGGTAGTTTGAATGACAAGGAAGAGTATATTGAGCATATTGTTGACCCCTCATCTTCTGACCGTGAAGGAGCGCCTGCCATGACTCGCTGAATGGCGAATTGGGAGGCCACGGCTCATGGACGAAGGAGGCATGGCAGTCAACAACACTCGCATTGCCCACCCGCTCACCAGCTGCCCAAGAAGTCTGAGACTTCCTCCGGCACTCCTCCAATCAGGCTTGTGCCTGCCATCTCATCTAACTCTAGGTAAGCCGGCGCTTGAGGCATTGCCCCTGCCTACTATCCGGCAAAAACCTAAAGCCTAAAGAAGCTACGTGGCCTAGTCAGCCCGTAGCAGAGAAAAGGCTCCAGCTGGAGCAGCGCCTGGCTGTACAGCAGCAGAAAATTATAGAGCTCATGGGGATGATTGTGGGCTTGACGTGTACCCGGAGAAAGTGATCTGACCAGAAACCAACACCTGAGGGCCCAAGGACCCTGTGTGCGTTGGCAAGTCAGGTGCAGCCCTGGGTGCATGCAGACCAGAGCCCAGCAGCCACGCCGCAGAGCCACAAAGCCATGCTATGGAACCACGGCCCCAGCTCCGGATGGGGCTCTGTACAGGAGGAAATGGAGGGGCTCTATGGAGGGGGCACCGCCCTCAATGAAACAAAGGGGCTACTGGAGTTCTGAGTGGGAAGACGTGACATAATCTTTATTGATTCAAGAGGAAATTAAATGGTTTTCCTCTGGGATCAATAAAGTTTTCTGATTCTGATCCAGAAAAAACAAGAGGAGCTTCTATCCTCGAGTCCTAAATCAGAACATGCCCCCATGCCCCTCATAACATTATTATAACGGACTGAAACAAGACCATATAACATATCCAGTGTCATATTTCAGAACATTCACTGTCATTTCATATCTTATCTGATTTATTATTACATCACATGCTGCTACACTACAGCTTATATTACTCTGATCACTGTTACACTGTGCTATATATTACTCTGATAACTGTTTACGCTGTTTATATATTACTCTGATAACTGTTTACGCTGTTTATATATTACTCTGGTCACTGTTTACACTGTTTATATATTACTCTGGTAACAGTTTACACTATTTATATATTACTCTGGTCACCGTTTACATAGCACTGGTCACTCTGTTAATTACTCTGTTTACATTACTTCTGGTCATATTCTGCTCGGTTTTATATGCTGAGCTATTATTGCACAATGCACTTTAACATTCCATTTGCACAATGTACATAAATGCCCAGATTTTAATTTTAGATTTTGATTTTAATCTTAATTTTAACGTAGAATTTACTTATTGTTTTTTCATTTTGCACAGTCAGTAAGGAGTGGTTCAGGATACATTTCACTGTGTGTTGTACTTGTATGACTGCATGTGACAAATAAGTATCTTGAATCTTGAATCTTAAGTGAGTGAGATAATTTTAAATCATGGATAAACACTGAAGGAACATACAGCAAGGCCAAAGCTTTACTGGACAACTCAATATTTATGTCTGGCCTTTATACAGATTTACTTAATGTTATAAACCTCCAGAGATGTATAATCATTTGCTTGTACTGAAGCTTAAGAAGGACAATGAGGTAATGCCTCCACACACATACAGAAAAAATATATAGACCTACACCAGACGCTTTTTATTTATTTATTTTTTTTTTGCCAATGTCTAATGCCATATACATATGTAAATCTTGGCTACACAGAAATATAGCTTGCAGCCTATAATACTATAATCAATGTAAAAATGATCATATTATTAACAGAATTTAGTGATCTGTCTTAAAATTCTGCATTTAAGTTAATATCAAATATAGCAATCATGATACTTGCGTGAAAGAGTGTTTGGGATTGAGAGGTGAGAGTGAGGGATGACAGGGAATGACTCACATCTTCATCTGCTTCTGTAAAATGCGGTCCAGTAGTCTTGTTAACTGCCATGATCACAGCCACCACATCCTTGCCATTCATGATGGGTGTAGCCAAGATATTACGTGTGGTGTACTCTGTCAGTTCGTCAACAAATGAGCTGAAGTGGCTATTCTGCAATAATTGAAAACAATTTCATCAATAAATTGCACAGCACATATGGATAATATGGGTACTTATTAAAGCTAGCCAAATAGCTTTGATAAGTACCTATAGTTACAGAAATAGTTCATTAGCCTTAAGACAAAATTTGGTTTGTATGCAAGTGAATTAAATTAATTATTGTATCTTAACCACATGTGTGCCTGGTGTAATATAACACATGTTAAAGGTTTAGACCAAGCTGAGAGAATTTATGAATGAAATTTTCAGATATAAATACAGTAGTTGTCCATGTATGGATTTATTTTTGTTCCATTTCATTCCAAAACATGCTCAGTCTAAAAGCTTTTGCCAAGTATGGCAAAAGTGCCAATAGTGAATTTGATGCCTTTACTGTGATTCTAAATTTGGATAGCAAAGAAAGTTTTCATGTACACACACACACGCGCGCACACACACACACACACACACACACACACACACACACACACACACACACACACACACACACTGTGCATGCTTAGTTCTCAGAAATTCATGGGTTTATTTTTTAATAAAGTGGTCTGCCTTTATATTAAAAATAGTGAGGTCAGTGATATTAATAAATTAAAGAATTAATACATATCATTTAATTAGTAAAGTGATTTTCAGTAATGATTCAGAACGAGCATTAGAACAAAAAAGCACAAGTTATTTGAGTGGGAATACAAAATCATGGACTGTAATTGGACATTCCAGCTGACATAGAAAATACTACAGGTGAAATAATCCCCAGCTGAAGATGGGACATGAGATAATAAATGGATTATGTCAAGAGGATTTAGGTGTCCTGAAATACGCTCTATATGTATACATAAATTGTGTATTTATACTTACTCATTAAATTCATAAATTAACGAATTAAGAGATAAAGCCAGTACATTATTTCCCTTGGCCATGTGAAATAACAATTTACTTAATTCATGACCATGTATTGTATTAAGTACCTTTTTGCTGAAAGATAATATTTCTTACCTCATTCACATCCTTGACATTGATGGGCTTTTTGGTTTGAGCAACATGTCCGACTATACCAATGTCAAGAGGAAAGACAATCTCAGAGTCTGGAGGAATCACGCAGTCTTCAAGCTTTGATGTGGTGTTGACATTGAATAGTCGAGTGGCAAGCTCAGCGATGCCGTTTCTTTGCCGGTACATGAACAGACTGCAGCGGTCAGCGTGGATCAAAGCACTGAGTCTTTTCAGGATTTTGAAAATCACTTTCTCCATGTTGACATTCTCCTGCATGTCTTTAATTAAATCAAAAAATATTGCACCTTCCTCTGTCTGACAAACCTGTTCAAAGGAGTCCAAATCCACCTTGGACTCTGGGATTCCCATCACAGAGGCTACAGCTCCAGGCTTGAGCTTTTTTTCAAAGTAGCTCTTAGCAAAGTCTGGGTTTCCTTCCAAGAACTTCTCCACATCTTCAGTTTTGACACTCATCTTGGAATCGGGATATTCCACCCTTGGCCCAGCACTGGCTTGTAATCACCTCAGGAGATTCAAAAGATATTTAAGCGTATCGCTGCCTAAAAGAGAGAAATGTATTTGTAGCACATAGTCCTGAAACTGTAGAGAAAAAGAAGTGTGGTAGTGTGGGACCCAGTCATAGGGAGAAACACATGCAGCAGCAGGAGCGACCTGAGTCCAATGCAAATGTCAGCAGCAGGGTGTTTTCCTAAGAGTGTTGAAGGTGAACTAGGATCCGCTCAAAACTGATCAGGTGATGAGCAGCAAAGCTGGGGTCCGCTGCCACAGCGTAGTACACATGTGTTCGTCACTCCCTCTTCTCTTTGTCAGCAACAAAGAAACATTTGGTTGAAAAACTAAAAAGACTAAAAAGTCTTTCACCACAAATGTGATGAGTATTAAAGAGTTGTATTTGGATCTTTCGCTTTGTCTGCTCTCTCAGGCCTTTGTGACACAAGCTCTTTATGTTCTCATTAAAAACACACTCCTCATTACTAAACCCTATTTAGCCAGGCCACTAGCTGATTATCTCAGCACCCCGTACTCTCTTCACTCACCAAGAGAGTAGTAAAACAATCTTTTTGCAGGAAAGAAGCATTAAATAATTGATCACATTTATAACATCATTACCTGTAAGACATTTAATACACACTCACTGTTTTGTCTTTACTAATATACCTTTAAATTAGGTCTGTGCTCATGGAGTTTTGTGTGGTCATATTCATTTGATAATATGCATGCAGTGAGGTGGTCTCCATTAGGTAAAGGATATGGTGTCGAAATCAGAAAATGTCATTAGCACATATCTATATAAAGGCCTGGTAACCATCTTAAGCAAAAGGTCAGAAGGATTATCACCACATTAATGGCTCAATAATTGTGCATAGTAATCTACAGAGAGGATAAGGCCTTCCAACAGGTGTCAGAGTGATTGAGTGAGTGTGATATCTTTTTGTTTTAGTCTGGTTTGAAATCTGGAATTAATAGCCAGCTGTGTCTAGAAACATACAGGTAACAGGTTTGCCTGTGTTAAAAATATATTTTATTACAATATAAACACCAGTCCGCCATAACAACAAAACCGCAGATAGTAAATTATATTGATTATCTTGTTACAGTGGCATCTCTCAAGGATTATCAAAGGCGGTAAGGGAACAGCCAGTTTTTACAGTTTCTGTGTTGGATGCAGGAAATGTGAACTAGCATAAGAATCTGAGTGATTTTGAAAAAATGGATTAGCTGTGATGTCTATACTGTGCTTACAAAATGGCAAGTCTTGAGAAGTGTTCTCGGGGTGCAATGTTTAGAATGTAGCAGTGAACCTGCATGTAGCTGTGAACCAGTGACAGGCATTATAAGTGCTCAAATCTGCATGTGAGAAGCAAATGCTGATCCCTCAGAAGAGCCACTGTAGCACAAAAAGGTTTTGTTTGCCATAATACATGGGTGTCCAACCAAAGTGTACCACAGCCTGCTGCATGTGGGCTGTTGAGGTACAAACTGCTCAGAGTGCCCATGCTAATCACTGTCTGTTGCTAAAAGCACCAATTCAGTGCCATATACCTGAACTTCAGAACTGGACCCTAAATCAATGAAAGAAGGTGGTCTAACGTAATGAATCATCTTTAAGTGTATGCCTTTTGGGGAAAAGTTTCCACCAGGATACACTACTTGAAGGGATAAGTCAAAGAAGTCAGCCTGATTCTATGGTCAATGTTCTGCTGGAAAACTCTGGCATCTTTGCCTATTTTACATGTACCACCTACCTAAACATTGTTGTAGACCAAGCACCCCACTTCAGGGCAATGGCTTTCCCTAACAGATGTGGTAGAAGATCCATGGAGGAACTTGCAGGATTTAAAGGATCTAATGCAAATGTCTTGGTGCCCAATACCACAAGATGCCTTTACGGGTCTTGTGGAGTCCTTGAAATCTGGAAAAGCTCTGATAGCCACAATGCCACATAGTGGCCAGTAGCAGTCATTGCAGATTGTAGAACGGTAGATATGGAGGATTTTTCGAACAGTTAAAAAAATTGAATATAATAAAAAAGCAATTGTATTTTGAGAAATCAAATCAAATGGACTTTGAATATAAACATTTTAAAGGAGAGGCTAATTTAATTCACATTACTGAGGGGAAATAAAGCAAAAACAATCACTTTTATGTGTCTTTGTAAAATACTGAAATATAATTTTTAATGTAACAAAGGTGCCATATACAGTTTTTTTTTAAATTATTATTATTTTTGTTGTTGTTGTTATTATTAATATAATCAGTTATATCACATTACAGGAAATTATAAAGTTAGACAAAATTGATCTGTTCAAACTGTTCAAAATTGATACTATTTTTTCATCAGTGTGGAGTCAACATAGAAACATCAGAGGTTGATATAAGACTACATTTTTATTTGTCTAGAGCTGAGGAAATCTAGTTCCAACCACTGTCTGTCCCACTTGCTCTAGAAGTCCTTGCTTGGCAGACCCATTAGTATTAGGTAAGGGGTGAAAAGTAGATTTCCCAGAGATGGGGTGGCTACAGATAAACAGTTTTATTTACATTACTGCTCTTTAGTGAAACCTGAATAAATGCTCCATCTTACTCAATAGAAAAATAAAATAGCCAAGACCCAGACTTGGCAAAGGTTTCAAGTTTACTTCAAAGCATCTGCCTGTGGGAACATGTGCTCAATCAGCAGTAGCAGTCCTCGGCTCTGAGCCTGCACTGTGTGCCGTCTTTGTCACAGGGCTGGCTGGTGGCCAGGCCTGATCACATGGGGGATGTGGGAGATTAGCCTGCAAGTTCAGGGGAGGAGGCCCACGTGGAGCACAAGCAAAACAGAACAGTTATGGATGCATATTTACATGTACTGGAACAGGTGGAGGTTAACCAGCTAGGACAGAAAAGAAAGGTCATAACTGGTCTAGACAAACAAATACACACATTAGAAGTCAGTGTGGTATAAGTGCACTAACATCATGCATTTATGTTTCTGCCTTAATATAGAGAAGTTGACCAAAGTCCAAAATAGTATTTTATTATTAACCAAAAATTGTTGTCCCTCGACTAAATCATGTGATGAGCAAGGTGCATGTGGTGGGCAATGTGCTCCACGAAAATTAAATCTAAACTGAGTACACCTGACTCCTAGCCTTTCAGTTTACATGTATAAATATAGCATGGTTTGAAAGATAGCAGCCAAAGAAAGAAAATGACTTTAAATAGAACTGTGCTAATCCTTTCAAAGCTCATCTGCAAATAGACAATATCATTGAACTGTGTATATATGGTCAATGCCAGCAGCTCAGGCTGGGTTTAATGAGAAGAGTGGCCTTGTCTGGTTCAGTTCTGAATTGTAGCTTTGCTTTGAGATGAAAGGAAGAACTGTGCAGGTACACTAAGGTACTTTTAGGATAATTAACCTCAAGGACTGGTTATCACCATATATTTCACTTCCTTGTTCAGTATGACATGTTTAAAATTCTTTCCTCAAGTATACAAGCATGAGTAAACATAGCCTTTGACACAAGCGGCAGGGGCAACGGGCTCTTAAGGACACCCATTGGACATTCAGTCCTAATGCTTCTCAGGTGTGTTCACAGAATTTTGGTATATAAAAAAATGAATGATGTAAAAAATGAATAAAAAAGTGAATGATGTAATTAGCAGATCAATGCTATTTCTAATTTCCAAACTGTTGAATCTGTGTTAACATAATATGTGCCTGAATAATGTAATAGTTTTTATCTCCAATTTACAATACAGGGTCAGTCATATGTGTTAAAACAATGATACAGAATACATAAACTGACGTTTTAGATATTCTATTACATTATAAATGCTGTTAACTGCTGTTGAAAATTGAAAGAGCTCAAAATTATACAACTGATTCTCATTACAAGCAAAGCTGCTTTGGTAACTATATGCATCTCATCAAACTGGCCCACAGCCAAGAGGAGCCAATTACACTTCCAAATCGTAACCAACCATAGCGTAATCACAGTTTCTCTGCCAAAACAACAGAGCACTGTCTGGTCTTTAGATAACAAGCAATGATTAAAGTAATAGAATCACTGTTTACTGGATTGGGGTCACTAAAAGACAGTATGGTCAATTTAGAGTGGACATGATGTCTCAAGGACTACAAGGCAATATGTAAGTCAAGTAAAGACCTCGGGTAATTCATGTAACTTAATTATGACAAGAGCAAACTCAGAAGAAAACCTGTTACAAACAAGTCAAGTGTGATTTTTAATGAAGATTGCCAGTACATTTTCATTTTTTGTACTTATATACCACCCAGATGTTGCCATGGCAGCAAATGCATTTGTGTGTATATGTGTGTAT
>JBBPDH010000022.1:6033137-6043234 GCA_037974565.1 Clupeocharax schoutedeni
TTTGTGTATCTGTTTATTTATAACACGGAATCAAACCGTTCCTATTTTCGGATATGCAGTGATTAGTACCTAGCAAAAGTTCAAAAGGAAGGATGATTGGTTAAGATGTGGTGTTTTGTCCACTTGGTACAATAACACAGAAGAACTACTGTAACAGAAATTGTTAAAAAAGTTAATGAAGTGTATGACAGAAACCCATTCACTGCTGAGTGCCTACAAAGGGCTTATGAGCATGGAGCAAAGAAATAATGAGGCCAGTTTGATCGATCACATCATGTGTATGTGTTGCTTATCCAGAAAAGAATAGCACCAGGATGTGCTAAAAGCCAGTCAAGGCAGTGTGATGTTCTAGACAATGTTTTGCTGAAAAACTTTGGATCATGGCATTCATCTGGATGTTACTTTGACACATACCACCTACCTTAACATTGCTGCAGACCAACTATAGTATTCCCTAATGACAATGGTCCCTCAGATTGCAAAAACTGATCTGGAATAGTATGAGAAACATAAAGCTCCACTGACTCCTAGTTAAATTTTGTCTGACCAGCAGAGAAAAAACAGTGAGCTACAACTTTGCAAGATACATGGGACATGGATTTTTAAACATGTGACATGCAGAGACGTGACTCGTCTCCAGCATATCCTTGCAATAAGTGACTTGATCTGTTACTTGACTGGACAAATGTAAACATTTACTTGTAAACAGATTGGTCTTGACCTGTTTGGTTAATATATACATGACAGTGTGAGCTTGTGTGTGTTTATACTTCTACAGACCTGACAGCAGTGTCTGAGCAGGAAGAACATGTTTCTATTCAGAAATATGTATCAAATATGTATTACATTAACGCTGAAAGGACCCATGTCATATTTATCAGTGGACAGAACGATTAAAAAGCACCGGTCTGAAATTCTTATTTTTGGAATGTAAAATATTTATTGCAGTACAAAGCACATTGTTTAAGCTGACATAATATAGTGTCATTAAAGTAATGTTACATTAAAAAGCAGAATGTAGGCCAATGCCCTTAAGGCGGCTTTACACAAAAGACACTTTTCACAAATGAGGCACAAGCATGTCTTTCAACAGCATAGCTGAGCATGACAGTACCGTCTTTATAAACAGAATGCAATCACAAATGAATTTCTTTCAGCTGTGTAAGATAGAACCCTCTGTGTCATGAAACGTATTCATTTTCTTAAGAGACTGTCACACTTTTATATTCAGATATTCTCAGTCATTACTGTGGGAGGCACTGTTTCCATGGCAACTAGAGAGATAGCCCACATCCCACCCCTCCCTCTTTTCAGTCCATCTGTCCTGGATTGGCTGCCGAGGTGAAAAGCTCAGCATGAAGCGACGCTATTTCCCATCATCCCTTGCCCTATTCAAAGCAAGCTAATCGAGCTGATCCACACCAGGAAATACAGCAAGCAAGGTGTGGCAAATGTGTTCTTCACTGTACTTACTTGCTCCTTAGATGTGGGTGAGTTCCTTTTTCTCCTTCTATTATGGCCCACAAAAGCACTCTTTTTCAGTGAGGGCTTCCCATGTATTTGCAGGCACTTAAAAAGTCTTAAATCCAAACAAACGTTAGCTGTTTGAATGAATACATGGGACAGAGAGCACTTCATCTTAATCTTATATGTCTGCTGATGGTTTGTTAATATTATGTCATTTATGAGTTCCAGTAATCCAGTTTAAATTGAAGTACATTGTTTAGAGTATAATGTAAATTCCGACACATTATCCAAACAAAGGCCATACAACTCATAAATTTGATGAAGTTAAAAAATTTCCCAAGAATCATATTTAGATAATCTTTAATTCTCTCATAGCTTCTTCCATGAAGACACCTGCCCTATACCAAATTTCAATGTGAAATAGCATGGATTATCAGAATTGACTGAGGGTAACTCCTCAGACGTAAGGAAACAAAATCAAAGTATAGCCTGCTGTATAGTAACAGCCTTTTGTCCCGGTCTTTACTTTACTGGAACAAGTAAAATAATCTCTGTAGCAAAAATGAGGAACTGAAGGCAACCTTTATACTAAATTATAATCTATCTAGAAACAAATTTCATATTTATGTGACTTACAACTCTTATATTTCTACGACTCTATGACCCAAATGATGAGTGGTATCTTGAATTAGCATTCCTCATTTAAAGTACAAATCCATAATAGCCCTCTACAGAAATAAAAAAACATAACACATAGGACTGTGATGTGGTCATGCTGAAACATACATGAAAATGCATCAAATGGGTTCAGTCTGCCTTAGTGTCAGAAGTCTTGCAGAAAGGTGTTTAGAATTGTTGCCCCAGTAAACGACTCAAAAAAATACACAAAAAAGATACACAAAAATGATCAGGTCTGTTCATGAAAGTCAAATGTTTCTATATTTAATGTACCATCATCAGTTTCTCTCTTGGCATGTTTCTTTGCAGAATACTTGGGCTCCTCTTGCGATAGCAGAACAAACAGATAGTGTTGAGCCAGGTGGGACTGTCCATTAATTAATCAATAATGGAATTAATCGCTCTCTCTCTTAAAAAAAAAGCTAAGTGCTTCTATATTAGGTAAAATCTTAGGAAACTGTTGGTTTATGAATATAACAAGTTTAAAAAACAAAAAAAAACAACTGGTACTGGGGAACAGATGTGCCTGGAATGAATGATGCTTCTGTAACTCAGGGCATGTGTTTTTGGGAAAGGGATGAGGAGAATAGGTTAATAAGTAGTTAGAACTCTAATGTGCATAATCCTAAATAGCAGATTGCAAAAGTTAAACAGCAGGTTATAAGAGTAATATGTGACACACGTGAGCCAGATGCTGACACCTGGTTGCCCCTTTAGGTGAGGTATGAAAGAACACAGCCTGATAGACAACCCCACGCATGAGAGCAGTCAGTGCAAGATGGACTGCACCCTTTGCCCTGAGCCTGCTGATGTTGCTCAATGGAGGATTTGACAACCTACTATCACTATGTTCAACCCTGTAAAGAGACAACAGCCCCACCCCTTGTGTTTTCAGCCTATAAAACTAGGCAATATCTCACTAAGGACTGCCTTTAGGTTTTTATATCATGTACCGGCAGGCTTGGATCTTGGATTTCTGAGACATAGCCTATGCAAAGCTGCAAAGACATGTTTATGTAGGTTTTTTAATAAAAGAAGTTGTCCTCTACACCTTTAAGCATTGTCAGGACTTCGACCTGGTGTCTTCAAATTGCATTCTCTAGGTGAGTGACTTTTTTTTTCATTTTTGCGCAATTTGAGAGAAAAATAGAAAACCTGACTAGAAGCCGGGCTAAACAGTTATGGAGCTAGTAACTACCAGTTCAGGTTAAATATTATATTTATTTTATAAATTAACTGTACTGTAGATTTTCTAACATGCTGCATGGCAAGACCATTGGTTAAAATGTTTCTCAGATAATATCTGTCTCTCAAACCCTCTTACCTTAAGGTGATTTATGTGTACATAACTTGACTTGGCATATTCCTTGTGAGGTGAAAAGTGCAGATTGCTTTAATGATATTAAGATAGCATGATACAAAGTTGTTTACACATTGTTTACTTTTCCATGTTCAAATGTGTTTTTAAGGACATAACCTAGCTTCTTTTGTAACTATTTGTTTATACTCACATCTTTCCTGAAAGGTAAAAATATAAATATTATAATAATCTCTTTTATATCCACCATAAAATAGAACTGTTAGTTAATGATGACCTTAATAAATACTGCTATTACCCTGGATACAAAGTCATGTCAATAAAACAGAACCAAGGTCAGTAATAAATTAAAGGGATAGGCCAAGCCTTTGTTACTTGGGTCACCTTAATATCTTCCATTATAAAATAAAGGGTGTTCTGAACAGATGTCATATAAAAACAAATAAAATAAAATTAGAAAACACTTGCTTTCTGCCCTACAAAGCTCAAATTCACAGCAGTGACTTTGTATCTGTGTGGAGTGAACATAATCACCTCCTCATGTCTCAGTAACATACAATCTTACCAATTTCTTATCTAGTATATTGCGTTTACAAATTTCATAACAGTGACTATGGGTCAGTAGCACCTTATTAACATTACTTTGGATGGGGATCAACAACCTGGTGGGATAATAGCAGACTTACATTAGCATAAGGTTTCTACAATACAACCTAAAAGACTCCTGCATTTGCATCCTCATCAGAAAGTTACTTAATGTTTCAGAGTGTAGTCATCAAGCCCTCTACTCGAAGAAATAACCAAATAATTAAACCATTTAAGCAGGATGTGAATTTTATCATGCATAACTGGTTTAATTACACAACTTTACTACCTTTTGTTATTGATAAAAGATTGTTTGTTTATCCTTTTTTCATCTTTCAGGAGACAGGTTAACAGCCTTGTCTACACATGATTACCTCATCATTAGAAGACATGGAGGGTGTAAAATCTTTACCACTAAGCTCCTTGGAACGTAGAGCTCGACAGAGAAAGAGACCACTAGAGACCCTTAGGACCAAACTGCACCATCAACTTTCTTGTTCTGTGCCCAAAGTAAAGAGTATACTGTCAGGCTTCTTCCCTGTGGTGCTCTGGCTGCCAAAGTACAAGATAAAGGAATATGTGTGGGGTGATCTGATGTCAGGAGTTATAGTGGGGATAATTTTGGTGCCTCAAGCCATTGCTTACTGCCTCCTGGCAGGCTTGGAACCTATTTATGGTTTGTACACATCGTTTTTTGGGAATATCATCTACTTCATTTTGGGTACATCCAGGCATGTATCTGTGGGTATTTTCAGTCTTATGAGTTTAATGGTGGGGCAGGTTGTAGACAGAGAGGTCTATTTGGCTGGTTTTGATATAAGTGATGAAAGTAAGCCAAGCTCTTTGGATGAAGGATGGAACATTACTGAAGGCTACAGCAAAACCGCAATTAATCTCACAACAAATGCCATTAATATGAATTGTGGAAAGGAATGCTACGCTATCAGCATTGCAACAGCATTAACATTCCTTACTGGAATTTACCAGGTATTAATTTAATTACAATCATTTACAGTTATAAATGTAACTGTTCACTGTGCAACACTAATA
This sequence comes from Clupeocharax schoutedeni, assembly GCA_037974565.1. Taxonomy (NCBI): domain Eukaryota; kingdom Metazoa; phylum Chordata; class Actinopteri; order Characiformes; family Alestidae; genus Clupeocharax; species Clupeocharax schoutedeni. The sequence goes on from JBBPDH010000022.1 coordinate 6,038,236, forward strand.
TGTTGCATTTTCTCTCCAGGTGCTGATGGCTGTGTTTAGGCTGGGCTTTGTCTCTGTTTACCTCTCTGCTCCAATGCTGGATGGCTTTGCTACTGGTGCATCATGCACCATTCTAACCGTCCAGGCTAAGTATCTACTGGGCCTCAAACTGCCTCGCCACCAGGGCTATGGAACAGTTGTGGTGACTTGGATCAACATTTTCAAGAACATTCACAATACCAACTTCTGTGATATGATCACAAGTGCTATTTGTATAGCTGTGTTAGTTGGAGGGAAGGAGCTCCAGGATCGCTACAAAGATCGTTTGAAGATGCCTCTGCCTACAGAACTTGTTGTGGTGGCAGTTGCTACCATTGTGTCCCATTTTGCTGATCTAAATGGCCAGTACAGCTCTAGTATCTCAGGAGACATTCCAACTGGTTTCATTGCCCCAAAAGTCCCAAGTTTTGAACTGATGCCAAGGATAGCAATTGATGCCATTCCCTTGGCTGTAATCAGTTTCGCCTTTACTGTTTCCTTATCAGAGATGTTTGCTAAAAAGAATGGATACACCGTAAGACCAAACCAGGAGATGCTGGCAATAGGTTTATGTAACATCATTCCGTCTTTCTTTCACTGCTTCACTACAAGTGCTGCGTTGGCCAAAACTATGGTGAAAGACTCAACGGGTTGCCAGACACAAGTTTCTAGTGTAGTGAGTGCCTTGGTCGTGCTGTTAGTCCTTTTATTTCTCGCCCCATTCTTTTATTCCTTGCAGAAGTGTGTCCTTGCCTGCATCATTATTGTCAGCCTAAGAGGAGCCCTGTGTAAATTTAGAGATGTTCCCAGGCTTTGGCATCTCAGTAAGATTGATGCAGCTGTCTGGATGGTGACCATGTTTTCATCAGCTCTGATTAGTGTGGAGCTTGGACTAGTGATTGGGATAGTCTTTTCAATGATGTGTTTTGTGGCTCAAACTCAGTATCCCAAGGTTTCACTACTGGGCCAAATTAAGAACGCCAATCACTATGAGGACATGGGCGACTACAACAACCTTGTGATCCTTCCCAAGGTAAAGATTTTCCGCTTTCAGGCTCCCCTTTATTATGCCAATAAGGACTTTTTTCTAAAGTCCTTATATAAAACAGTTGGACTTGACCCATTCCTTGAAAAAACCCGGAGGAAAAAAATAGAGAAAAAAGCAAAAGCTTCACAGAAACTTAACAAAGAAAATGGTGATGTAAGTACAACTCTCATAGCTAGTGAGTTGGATTTCCATACCATAATCTTGGATTTTTCCTCTATACCTTTCATTGACACTTCAGGAATGAGCACATTGAAAGGACTATTGAAAGACTATAAAGACATTGGTGTAAATATAATCCTAGCTTGCTGCAACACACGGGTCATAGATTATTTGAGACGAGGTTCTTTCTTTGGACCTGATGATAAAGAAATGTACACACTGTCATTCTACACTGTTCATAGTGCAGTTTCTTATGCCACAGATGATGCAGCAGCATCAGTAAGTGCTTCTTCTGTTTAATTGGTCTGTATCCTGATTTAACAAGCTGGGTATTAAAGAAATTAAAACAATGGAAATATACACAGATAAATCTGCACTAACACTCAGTATATAACGTTACTGACTTTTATATGTTTTCAGATTTTTTATACATTCTAAATGATTTACTGAATCTAAAGTATAAGTCCTAAATAAGTATCAACAATTTCTACCAGTCAAGCGTTTTCTTACTTTTATAACAAAGTTTTATAACAACTTTTAAAACAAGGTACCTAACTATAATGAAAAGGCATAATATGAACATATTTTTGTATGAATGAAAAAAACATTCTCTTTTTGAATAAGTATTATTTGATATCTGTTTAAAGGCAAGTAAAGCTTAGTAGAAACTGTGACGGAAAATCTAGTTCTACTCGTTTTATACCTGAATAAAAAATGTTATCTATTGTAGATCTATTTCTGTTTATCTATAAAAAAGTTTTTTTTATATTAGTCAGTATACAGTTGTATATTAAGAACAATACAATAATGTGAATAATATAAAAAGAAAATTAAACAAAGATTGCGATTCTGGATGAGAGTAGAAGTTGAAAACAACCCACTTCCATCAATTCCATCACAAAAAGGGCAAAGAAGCTGTAATTTTCCTTTGAAAAAGATGATGAACATACAACATGCATTACATGCGGTTTCTTTAATCAGATAAGCTTAAACAATCATCTACAAAGATTAGTTCCCATTCTTCAACCAAGAGTGCTACTATTTAAAAGTGTTGCCAATAGGTCAAAGTTTATACACATTTTTATTTTATTTATTTTTGGAAATAGTTTACTCTTTCCCAGAAGTCCATCTGTAACATGTAAGTAATTTTCCACAGGTTCATGTGCCAACCTCTCTTTTACCTTAAGCAAAGGCTGTTTATGTCATTGTGCCTTCAAGCCGAAAAACTCCTTACAGCCTTTAACATGAACTTTTCATTTTGTACTAAATGTATTTTTAAATGTTCCATGAAATCTGCTAATTCACAATAGCTTTTAGCTTATTTTGGTTTGTTTTGTGTTTACTGCTTAATTTGCCCTATATAGAGGACGGGGGTTGAAACAAAGTATTAATGTACAACATTAAACTCTTTTGATTTTAACATTAATAAAATTGGATTACCTATAATATGGGATGTGTCTTGTGGTGTTATATTTGTCTTGTGTTGTTATATTGTAAAAAGAGAGTATTTCAGATTACAGTCTGCAAAACACATCTGACATAAAAGGATAACCAGTCAGCCTGGCTAGTGTGTACACTGGAGTGGACACTGGAGGACAGTTTGTTAAATGTTGTTATATGTTACACCATGGCCAATGAAAAATTGTTGTCTCGTCACACTGTATATGTATACACTTCTGACAATAAAAGAACCTTGAAATTTAACTTTAAAATGGAGCTATATTTTTCTTGTATACAATGATGTGTTGTGAAGGAAAACACTGAAACTTGTTGTGTTCATAGGTTTGTCCGAAGTAATGTTTTGGGCGACACTTGCTAAATTTCAGCTCGACCACAAATACCCATGCAAAATCTTTCAGTTACCAGGCATTGGTCTATTAAAAAAATAGAACAAACATGCTGAAAGAGAGGACAATGGTGTGGAACTACAGTGCAAACAGCTAAGTCTGTCAAAGAAAAGATCCAGAAAGCTTCATTAACATATTGTCTATAAAGCAAAAATGCCCTGTTAAAATCAATTTTAACCATATTAAGGCTAGAACATGTAGCCTAAACTTCGGACCTCAGCCCTCATTTCATGGTGCAAACAGAAAGCAGGAATAACTGTAGTCAATCTTAAAAAAGATTAGGCTCGTCAGACCAGCATCTCTTCTCTCTGTCATCTCCAAAGCTCTTTGTATAACCAACTCGGCTCATTTCTGTCTCCAAGCAGCACATTCATACATATTTATTTATTCATTTATTTTTGCAGTCCTTTAATTTGTCATACTAAACATTTTTTCCTGTACAGCTGAACATATCAAAGCACTCCTCTGTGATGGCAAGTTTTGTTATTGAGGAGGTTCTGCTTTTTTTTTATTATTATTCCTTGTTACAGATACTTACACACAAGCTGCTCACCCTGCATGACTGGGAACTGATGAAGATGAAGCAGTTTTGAGAGGGCATGTGTATTAGTATAAAGCTTTGAGAAACTGGGCTCTCTTCCAGAAAATTGAGGTAGGTGTTCACATTCCATAAAATGCTTATCAAAATGCATAATTTAAGCATTTAGTCAGCCGTTGCCATTTTTAGAAGAGTAACTGGCGTGTTTGCTTCATGGTTTATTCAGAGAATAGCTTCTGCTCTAACTTTTTTTAGTGTATAGGTTCATCCAAAAATCTTGTTGTTGCTAATGTGTATATAGGTCCACTGGTCACATTTGTCTATTCAGGTTGTTAAAAAAAGATTCAGCATCATACAAAAATGGTTAAATATCTGATTTTTTGCACAGTTTTCCCCTAAAGAAAAATATAGTCATATTGAATCATACTGAGTCATACTGAGTCATACTGAGATGTATTCCTATCCCTGGTACATTCTGTTAGTGTCCTAAAGTACAACTAGGCAAGTTATCATATAAAGAGTAAATACACGTTTGACTGTGCTGCTAGTCTCTGAAAAAGTGATATTTATATGTGCACCTACAGCTTGAACAGGAGCCGATAGCACCTGTTGAGGCTTGGGACAAGGCTTAGGACTCTCCATTATGAAAGGACTAAGGGTCATGTAATACATCTCAAGGCAATGAGAAGAGAATCATTTGCAAAAGATGAGAAGAACTAAAACATTTCTGTACTTTTTTAAAGTAGATTTAAAGACGTGATTATCAAAGTTTACATTTATGGCATTTACATTTATGCCATTTAGCTGACGCTCTTATCCAGAGCGACGTACATCAGTGCTTAAGAATTCCACGACTGATTCTTACCTGAATAACAGCAAATATCTGAGTCAACAATTTAACAAAGATACTGCAGTCAGAGCATCTATACATCTGAACAAATAATAACTAGCCAACTACCCAACAATACATAAGCCCTCGAGAAGAATGTAAGATTTTTTTTTTTTAATATAAGAAATAAGTAAACAGTAGGGAAGAGATAGTTAGTTGCCAAAGTGCTCACTGAAGAGGTGGGTATTCAGGCGACGCTCGAAGACCGTGAAGGACTCTGCCGATCGGTCCAGAAGAGGGAGTTCATTCCACCACTGGGGAGCCAGGACTGAGAAGAGTCTTGACGCATGTTTCCCTCTTCCCTCTTCTCTTCTCTCCTCGGCGGAGGCTCAAGACGAGCTATGCTTGAAGCACTGAGAGGACGCGAAGTGACACGTTGTTTGATCAGTGTTGTTATGTATGGAGGTGCAAGTCCGTTTGTAGCCTTAAAAGCAAGCGTTAAGGATTTGAACTTCACACGAGCAGCCACAGGTAGCCAGTGGAGGTTCCTTAGTAAAGGT
>JBBPDH010000022.1:6044553-6055527 GCA_037974565.1 Clupeocharax schoutedeni
AAACATGATCTGTGAGAGGTAAAGAACACCATTACACCAAATATTGATTTAAATGGTTAGTAATGGACTTAATAATGTAGTATTATCAATGTTTATTGCGATTTTTTGGTTTCTGAAACTTTTGGATCATTGAACATGCCCCAGGTCAAATTGACCCGGGAACATTATTGGTGTTCCTGAGAAGCGAACATAACAGGAGGGCTAAACATAGGCTTTAGCGTATCTGGGCACATAATCAAATATCCATTGCTATGACACATTTCTGTCAACGGAGGACACTAAAGCTCAATTTTGAGATTGATGCAGGTGAGAAGAAAAAAGTTTTCTTTGGAGGGGGGTAAACAGGTACTGGATAAACAAGCTTTGGCAGACAAAGTTCTGGTAAGGCACTCTTTCTTTGGTTTAATTACGATTTAGTTATTCTTCCTAAAAATAAAAATAATCATTATGGTTTCAGCAGTTCGCTTAAATATTGATGGCTGCAGAATAGCCTACAGGCTACAAGCTGTTTACTGATGCTTATTTAAGTTGCCATAGTAAGGAGAAAGGAAGATACAGATTTAAAAACTTCACTGATCCCAGAGGAAATTGCTTTATAAAAGCAGAACCACTAAATGAAATGAGCAATAATGGCAAGCTATTTAGTTCATGGTGAAAAAATATGAAAGTGGCTGGTCACGGTTGTGTGCTTTTGTGTGGTATCTCAACTAGGGGCTTTGGAAATAATGGACAACACAGGGTTAAATTTTATGCATGGTCGAGGTTGTATGGGCCCACCACATAGAGGATTTGGTAAAATAAAAAAGAAAGAAAGAAATCCGTCAGATGTTGTGTTTTTTTTTTGCTTTAATCCATGTGTAGGTCAGTCAATGTGTTGGAACTGTCTTTGTTGCACATTTTATGCAGTTTGTTTTATTTGTATTCACTAAGTGAAATAAATGTGCAATATGTGATCAACCTCAGTGAGTCTGTAATTCCTTTCTGTTGTCTAGTGTTATATAAGTCAAAATCTGCGTAATCGTTAGAAAGGTCACTGATTAACACTTGCGACTGATGGTTGTGATGGTTTTTACAAAATTCTGAAGGATTGAAAAAAAAAAAAAGTGAGAGTACTCATAGTACCGGTACTGATCTGGGAATGGGGACACGTCTGACTGAAGCATGAGACTTCAATGTCTGTGCGAGTGACTACCACCTGTTTCCTCCTTTTATACCTGGCGTGCAGTCATTTCCGGTGACCTTTGACTGCACACGACCTGGTGTGCGTGACACTGACTGACAGTTTGGCTGTTTTTACTTCATGAAGCTCCTTAATAATAGCTCAATGTGCAGTGTCTTTAGTATGTTCTGTTTAAATTCTGACTAGATTTAATCATGAGGCTTCATTTTGTGATAGAAATGGGTTGAGTTGGTTCTGTACAGAACTTTGGAGAGGAAGAAGAGAAGAGATATAGTCTGTAGTTCACACCAGTAATGTCGAACATGCAAACGAAGTTGTCTCTTTAATGTTCATCTGAAACCCTTCCCTCATTCCCTTCTTTTTAGACACAGTCAGAACGCACTCCGAACTATTACCAATAGCAGCAGCTTAGGCTTGTAATATTAAGCAATTCCTTTGGCTAACACTAGATGGTACTATTGTACTATAGTGTCTAAATGTGACTAAGCTGCAATGAGTTCACATAATGGTCAGTTTCCTAAGTTATGACTTTCATTAGACTTCAAGGGTGAATAAATACTGAAGACTATGCCTTTTGCTTGTCTGGTTCATGTTTTCATTGTGAAAAAAATGGATTGGTTCAGAAAATCTCATTTGTTTGCTACGTACTTAGTCCAGCAAAGGGTTACAACTTTGCCAGCTTGTTCAGGCCCCTGAGCACCACTGAAGGATTAAGTTAGTAGTGATAAGAAGCCCATCTCCATGTGATACACATTCTTTGAAGTATAATCCTATTAGTGCATTTCAAAAGAAAGCATTTTCAATAAAAGCATTATTAATAAAAAAATGCATTAAACAACTATCCACATAAGCCAGTCACAGTGCTACTCTAAACTCATCAAGCTGTGATTTTTTTCAAGTTGCAGATCCCTGCCACATATTGTAGGTCATACATGAGTTAATGTGCTGCTGTAGATTGTAACATTGAATAATAGGGTGTTTTGTATGTTTAGTGCCATTTTACATCAAAAAGCATATATTTCAATCCATCCATCATCTACTCCTTTGTCCCACATTCTGGGTCAGCTGGAGCCTAACCCAGCTGCTACTGGTGAAGGCAGGGTACACCCTGGACAGTCACCAACACAGAGACAGACAACTATTCATGCTCACAGTCATACATTGGGGCAATTTAGCATGCTCTACTGACCCATCCCCTATGCATACATGTTTTTGGTGGTGGAAGGAACCTCTGGGGGTGGGAGAGTACCCAGAGGAAACCCATGCGGTCATGGGGAGAGCATGCAAACTCCACACAGAAAGACCCTGCACCCCACCTGGGAGTCGAATCCAGGACCTTGCTGTGAGGCAACAGTGCTAACCCCTGTTCCACCATGCCACTTAAAACCATATATATGTATACATGTATACAGTATACAGTACTAGTTTTTTGTATACGCATATACTTAAGTAGTTTTGATTCTGTATTTTCTGTTAAAAGTCATATAGATATATTATTTTTAATTAGCTGGCTACATTTGATGTAAGCTTAGTTGCTAGATCTGGTTAGGTAATGCAACCATTTTGATTTGTTAGCCTTAACATTGAATCTACCTGCCTAATATTGTGTAGTTCCCCATTGTGCTGACAGTAGCTCTGGCCCAGACATGCTTGCCTTCACCCTGCCTCAATCACTATCATTCTGTGCTTTGAGAGACTTGTCATTAAGCATATAAAATCATAGCTGCCCACCCCCTCACTGGACCCCCTGCAGTTTGCAAATCGTCCAAACTGATCTATTGATGATGACATCTCTACCACTCTTCACCTGGGGCTCACCCACCTGGACAAAAATTATATTATTGGGTATGACCACTAATGGACTGGTGCAGAGCCAACAACCTGTTTCTGAATGTGGACACAAGATGTGTGTTGTCTTCAGGAGGGTGCAACATGATGACTCAGCTCAACATCAACTGGGAAGATTGTCCAGAGCAACAAGTTACTTGGTAAACACATTGTGCAGTACCTTACATGGACTCTCAACATCAGCTCCATCCTCGAGAAGGCCCAGAAGCATCTCTTGTGTTTGCAGAGACTTAGGAGACTGCACCTCTCCCTAGTCCTCACAATGTTCTACAGCTAAATGTTGTCCTGTTGTTTTGTTGCTCTTGTGTTTTCTTTGAACTCTCTGTCTTTGCACTTTGAATTTTGTCCTGTTTGCACTTACGTAGTCTTGTGATGTTCTGTTTTTGTGGAGTGTTTTATTCTTTGTGTACTGTGGTTGAAATTTAAATAAACCTTCTTGACAGAACTGTGTACAGGTCTTAGAACTTCATACTCAGAATTCAATTTTCATCAGTTATAACTTTAAAACCATCTGCCTCATATTATGTAGGTTTTCCTTGTGTTGAAGTATGCTATGGTATTGAGTGTTCCTTGAGTGTACGCTATGGTATCGGACACCATAGCCGCAGATCCTTGAAGTCCTGTTATTTGTGAAGTGGGACCAACATAGAATAGACTAGTTTGTTGGATGTCCTGGATAAATGCTGCATTAGATGGGTAACTGATGAATTTGGAAGCCAAGTCAACACTTTGAAATGTCATGTTCCTCAAATCATTTCTGAACAATTTTTGTAGTGTTGCAGTGCGTGTTATCCGGCTGAAACAGACTACTGCCATTAGGGAACACCTTTTCCATGAAGGCATGTACATGAACATGTCAAAAGAACACCAACATGAATGCCAGTTTTCCCAGCAGAACCTCATCTGCAACAAGCCATGTTCCTGTTGTGCATCCTAATCCCATCTTTCCACCAGATGACATACACATTTACATGACTTGATAAGACCAAGCCACCATCTTCCACTGCACCACCGTCTGGTTGTGGTATTCAAATGTTCACTGTAGGGAGCCCGGTCTCACAAGTTTTCATGCAGCCATCACGAAATACAATTTAATCAAATTTTGTGCTACGATCAAGTTTTAGGGCTTTTTTTATGCTAAGAGAACACTTCACTTTTTCATGCTAGGGCAACGTTTCACTACCCTATTTTTAAAGTGCACAGCGTAACATTGCCAGTATCTGCGCTAACTGGTGACTAAGGGACAGTAGAAGAGAAAAAATGAGTTGATTCCTTATTGTTTTTGTTTTCAAAGTGGTTGAAACAGGTTGAAATACTGTGAGACAAGGAAAGTCCCAAACCCTAACCTTAAGCGTAAACCTAACTGTAACAGTCACCAGTCTGCGCACACTGTGCATTAAAATACATAGGGTAGTGAAGCATTGTCTTAGCATGAAAAAAGCCTTAGATCGCAGCACATATTTTGATTATACTGTATTTCATGATGGCTGCACGAAAAGTTGTGAGATTGGGTTCCCTAGGCGGTGGACGGTGGAGGTTAGCATGGACACTCTGACTGGATGTACCCATATCCATAGGCAGCAAACATCTTTCTGTAGCAGTATTACGTTTCGCTTTAGAAACATTTCTCTGCGATCAGACCAAGCAGTCTAACTTTGTTTCCCACATCCGTTAAGCTTTTTCAAGCATTGCTTAAATTTCACTTTCGAACAAGTGTTCAGAATGAACCTTTATGTAACTGATGGTTGATATGGCATTTATTGTATTCTACTACTGCCCTACAATGTCAATTTTATTTTTTTTCTGCTTTTGTAACCCCTCTTTGTTATGTATCAAATATGTCTAAATATATTGAATACTGGCATCAGTCTGACACCCAAAATTCATATATCCTTTTTATTTTGTTTTGTCCCTGTCCTTGTAATATATTTGTTAAGTTGTGGTTTGTCTAAGTCTGCCCCCTTTTAAGGATATTCTATACTGTAGCTTGCATGTTAATTGTCTTTCATATCTTTGATAGTTGCAAGTCATGATGCACAATCTGTAACTGGTTCATTTGAGCACAATGGCATATTAATTTCATGGTGTGCTTTGATTGTAATATGGAAAATTATGTAATTAATAGTTTATCTTTTACTAGTGGTCTAGGAATGGCATATTAATTGATCAAGGGTTGTGTAATCTCATCTTATTTGGAGCAGTGAATAGATACAATATAAATAGATGAAATTTATTTTTAATAAAACCTGGCCACAATCCCAGATCTGTCCCACAGATATTACAACACAGTATTTCAATGTGTAGATCAAGGAGAAGGTACAAAAAGAAATGTCACATAGTGACAAGCACAACTGCTTCTCATTTCAGAAGGCAACACTAAACAAAAATAAATAAAGCAGTAAAATGTCATAGAAAAGTCACAATGTGCACCTACCCCAGACAGACCTTCATCTGGAAGTTAATGTTCTGATTAAATTATTTTCAAGCAGCTCTAAATGGATATTTCTTGTGTGTACTGTCATCCTTAATTTGGCAATAGAAAGTAAGAAATAGGTGAAAAATATTTACCTGTGCTTACAGACTTGGGCAGATGCACGGGGTGGGGGTGGAGGGGTTGGGGGGTGCTAGTCTCATAAATGAGAAACAGAGAGGTGAGAGTAGCTCATGGCCTCTTGAAACTATGTTTAGTCAAGAGATGTCAAGAAAAGCTTTTTCTTTAAAGCATCCCCTCTATTGAGCTTCACTTGCATTACTAAAAGTATTTCTTAACTTTTGCTGTACTTGCCTTACCCTTTGATTCTATATAAGTATTATATAAGAGGTTTAGGCTTATGATAAAGACCCACAAAACATTTTTGTCTCATCTGAAGGTGTATCTTCCAACCACGAGTTGATATTTTCTTCGTTGTAACAGCTTGTTGCCATCTGTAGATCTGTCTTCAATTTGCTATAAAACACCAGCAGAATCCTGTGACTCCAAATCACTAGACAGGCTTTGTTTGACGTTGTTACTGTAGCTTCGATTTGGAAGAAATGACAGTCTGTTGGGAAAAAATCCTGAGATTAGTCCTATGGCCAATTATGGAATTCCGGGTACATTTCAAGTATAGAAAGAAGACAAAAATAAACCCTCAAATAAACCCAAAAACAATGTATTAGTTGAAAAATCATTTAACTTTGTAAGAGACAAATTTGGTCAAATATGTATAGTCAACAAATGTAATAGAATTTAAAACCTTGTCTTTCATAAAAAAGGTTTTGTCTCTAGATTATTTGATTCAATCTCATATCTAACAAGATAGAGTAAAAACATCAACACATTTAAATGAAATGTGTCCTAGATGATATGCATTCTCTCTTAAAATAGCATTAAAAATAAATGCTTTGAAATGTCACTTTAAAGCAAAACAGTGTTGATATCAATGGTCACAGACTTTATCCGAATAACAGAGTTGAACACCTCTGGTGAGAATACTGAAATGTGTTGTGCTTGAATAAAAAATGTCGCTAACAAACATGAACTTTAATAGTAATTAATGTGTTTCATGCATAACTAAGTTTGCCTAGACTGTAGACCACAGGCAAGCACACCAACCTATTAGTAAATGATTATATGCCATTCAGAGTCATCATGCCAACCCCCTCCCCACCCCCGAACCCAACACCCTGTATATGTGTAAAATACCACAAATACAATTGTTTAGCCCTTCCTCGTTACTGACAACATTTTAAAAAGTCTAGGCTACTTTTTATATGAGACACAAAACTGTATAGCCATTCAGAATGGAGATCATTTACATATAATCAGCCTTAAAGCCACAGTAACACAAAAAGACATTAATAATGAAGGGGAAAGAGTGGTTGGGAAAATGGTAATAATAATAACATGTCATCACAATTTATGAAATGTCGAGACAATTGAGAAGCAAGATTTCTCAGATATCGAGGAAGAATGTGCTTTCCTTGATACTGTGAACATTTTCTCCTCAAGAAATACATCACAAAAACAAAGACAACAAGTTCAGCCACATCATTACAAATATCAAGACATGTTCAACCACAACATGGACAAAATCATAGTGCAGTACCTAGGTTGGTGAGCCTGTCCATTGAATCTGTGTCTCAGGAGCTCCTGCAGAGCTGGTGAAGGAACCTCAATGCAAGTGCTCCTGATTAACAACATGAAATACAGCAGATAGACTCAGTTATATTAGTTAACACCATTATGTAACCCTTCCCAGACCTCTGCTTTACACTACGTATACACTATGTGCTAAGACAGTAAGCATCTCTAAAAACAGCACCTTAGTTTCAAAAAACATAAGCAAGGCAAACACATGCTTCCTCGATTATCTGGTCATATAAAGTCTCTGGACAGCATATCTAGGTTGGCGGAGAGTAATGACTGACACCTGCACTGGCTAGCATAGTGCTGAGTAATTGGTTAAGAGAAGTCAAGAGAGCATCACTGGCTTTGCCCTCTGGGACTTCGAAACACAGATCATTCTTGAGATCAAACACACAATGCCATGGTGATAGGGCCAATGCTTAGAATAGAGAGGTCAGGTGTCAAGTCTGGTGCCAGGCACAGCTGGGTAGTGTTCCTTGTCAATCACACACACTAAACCTGGCAAACAGCAGGCAAACTGAACCAGGTGTGATTAAGTCCTCCAGGAACAGAGGTGAGCACACTTGGCTTTAGACAGTTGCACCACTTAGAAGCCCAGATGGTTATAAGGTGTTTTGATCTGGCTAGACAAAATGTACATACAAGAAACTTTCTTTTTTCCCCTTTAGCAACCCAAAAGCAGCAAAAAGTGCTGCCAGATGATGAAAATAGATCTGACCCTATTTAAGGTCCTCTTGTGAAATGAGTTTTTTTTTAAATTTGGAAACTAAATTATTTATAATGTATTTAAATGCAATAAAGTCACACAGACAGCATAACAGATGATTCAGAGATAACATTCCAATGCAGAGTCGTCTCTACTGAAGCTCCTGAATTCAATCCAAAACCATTAAACACAGTTTATCCTAGTTCAGAAAAACATTATGCAAGAGGGTTCACAGACTTTTGCCATCATTTGTGATGGAACACTCCACTTCCTGCCTTACTTTATGTGCCTGTTTGGAGGAGATGAGCTAGTGATACTGCTGCTGAAATGTCCAGACAAAAAGACTAGTAAACAGTGTTACAATGTTCAAACAAAGCATTCAATGCAAAAGAGCTACAGAAACACGTTCTGTCCAATACACAGGCTTTCTGTACCCCACCTGAAAGTAATCTTCACACTATTGCTTTTGATCCATTCTGGCTTTTTCTCTTCACAGACAGAGGTTAATTCCAGGGACTTCCTTAAGAGTTATAGTATTGTAACAGCTTTATCGTGGACTTAAATTTCATACGGCAGTCTGGAAGTTAAGCCCAGTTGAATTACTGAAGGAACCTGATACTAAAACATCATCAGTCATGGAGCAGCAGAATGTGGTGTAGAAACTCTAAAAGTATCACGTCGTGTGTAATATCTCAGCGCTTGCTGCTGAACCTCAGCAGACCTTTGACACACACTGTAGAGCTTCAGACAGTCAAACTTGGCACAGTCTGCTCTTATAATAACTTCAGTGACAGATTCTGCATTATCCAGTCTGCAAAACAAGTATCAAGGGAAGTGATGCTACAGAACAACCACTTATGACTGTGAAGAGTCTTATAAAATGTAAAGTGCCTCCACAGGATGTAAAGGTTTTATAAAAGAACACCCCCCTGCCCCCCAAAAAAGCCAAAAGGATTTAGCAACCTCTGTTCGTAGTAGTGTAGTACACTTTCAACTTATGAAGTGTCTTCACTTGTGAAGTCTCTGGTGCATATTCTTTATTTTATTAGAACACCACTTAATAGCACATTGGCAATGTTAAATCTACAGTGATTGTTTAATAGAGTAGGGCATGCTGGTGGAAGTGACCGACTTGTGTGAATTTGTCTTGTAGAAAGCTTTGCTGCGTTTCGGTAGTGCATGACTGTGGAATTTTCAGCCTGGCTGCTAAAGAAGCCACAAACACACTCAGTTCTTCTTGACATTCACATTTCTCAACTTACTTTCACCTCTTTTTCTCTTCCTCCCCTGCACAAACTGACCAAGTCCGTAAAAGTGTTCTTGTCAAACATCCAGAGCAAACACATAGACATATAGTCATATGCAAATGTTTGAACATCCCAGGCAAATTGCATGTCGTGCTGATTTCCCATGTATAAATAAATAATCTTTGTAAGGAGCCCACTTAAATGTACAATTTTCTTCAAATATTACTGCACTTATATTCTTTATTTGCTGAGATTAACATAATTATATGTGTCATGACTCAGAAGGGTAGAGTCAAGCTAAGTCACATTAATCCCTTTGGGTCTAAGACTTTGGCCCAAAAATGTAATTTCAGTCAGTTTGCACACCCTATCTTTGCTCACATTTGTATCACATGCCAGACCCTGTTACAACTAAGAAATCTCCATGGAAATAACCTTGATGGACTGCTGGCACAGCTACATGATTTCAGCTTGTTTCTGGGCTGTCAGACTATGGAGCTACCTACTGTTGCAGGCAAGGGAAGGGGACAGGGGTATGGTAGAAGTGTAGCTAGCAGGCTAGCAGGTCCATGCTATGCTAGCTGGCTAGATATCCTGTGAATGTTTGTTAACTGGACAATACAGTGGACTGCCAAGCATGTGTCCAGAAACTGCTGTTTTTTTTCATGGAGATATATCCCTCAGTGAAATTTATATTTGCATCTTGATAACATTCTGCTCAGATGGAAATGTAGCTCTATGCAGTAAAACCCAACACTGAATGGAGTATGGAAACTGTGCTGGTCTCTAGTTACTGCTCATCACAACTGGAGTTTGTGCTGGTCTGTGTTTACACAGTCACTGGTACATACCATGCTGAGTCCCATCCCCACCTTGGCTATTCTGACCAAAAACCCTCCAGCCTCACACTGGTGATTTCAAGTTGTTACTGGGTGACCATGCATCGACGCTCTGGTTCAGCCAGGCTTTAACCACTCACACACACAGCCAATCACATGAAAGAAGAACTTACTACTTTCACTCAAGCAACTAACAACAGGTGGTCCTGTCTTTAGGTGCCTAGCAACCCAGCTGCTGTGGATTCTCCTCAGTTGGGCTCCTGAGCCCCTAACGATCATACACTCTCTTGAAAACACACCACCCCATGCTCAGAGCTTCAGTCTCCTAATATTCTGGTGATTGGCTTCTTACCAACCGAGGTGGAGGCTGACCAGACATCACACTATGTTGGCTCTGGAGAACTACAGTCGTGGCCAAAAGTTTTGAGAATTACATAAATATGGAAAATTGGAAAAGTTGCTGCTTAAGTTTTCATAATAGCATAAACTCCATAATGTTATGAAGAGTGATCAGATGAATTGTATAGTCCTTCTTTGCCATGAAAATTAACTTAATACCAAAAAAAACTTTCCACTGCATTTCATTGCTGTCATTAAAGGACCTGCTGAGATCATTTCAGTAATAGTCTTGTTAACTCAGGTGAAAATGTTGACAAGGCTGGAGATCATTATGTCAGGCTGATTGGGTTAGAATGGCAGACTTGACATGTTAAAAGGAGGGGGATGCTTGAAATCATTGTTCTTCCATTGTTAACCATGGTGACCTGCAAAGAAACACGTGCAGCCATCACTGCGTTGCATAAAAATGGCTTCACAGGATATTGTGGCTACTAAGATTGCACCTAAATCAACAATTTATAGGATCATCAAGAACGTCAAAGAAAGAGGTTCAGTTCTTGTTAAGAAGGCTTCAGGGTGTCCAAGAAAGTCCAGCAAGCACCAGGATCGTCTCCTAAAGAGGATTCAGCTGCGGGATCGGAGTGCCACCAGTGCAGAGCTTGCTCAGGAATGGCAGCAGGCAGGTG
>JBBPDH010000022.1:6065339-6077071 GCA_037974565.1 Clupeocharax schoutedeni
GGGGGTGCGTTAACGGCTATTATTTTTTGTATCGCGCGATAAGAATCTTGCACATTAACGCCGTTAACAGCCCAGCACTAATATATATATATATATATATATATATATATTATATCATGCATTACCAGAGATATATGTGTAATATATGTACAAATGTTTGAAATTAAATTATAATTAAACTGTTTAAACATATTTTTCAATATGTCCAACTTTTACAGAGGCTATATACTATTTTCCATGTAGGAAATCAATTAAATAAGTAAAGCGATACCTTTATGTGTATATATGTCTGTGCATATGTGTATGTATGTACAAATGTGTTTGTAACCCTATTCCAACCATAACAACTGTAACTAAAAAAAAAATTATTTAGGATCAAGTTATACCAATACTGAAACCTTGAAGATTAATTTAACCCAGGGGTGCCCAACCTTTTTTCACTCAAGATCTACTTTTCAAGTGGCCAGTGTGCCAAGATCTACCAGTTCAAGTAGGGAGCCATAGCTATTTCTCTTTCGCTACTACTCTAGCTATTACCTTTCTAAATAAATGTATTTCTCTACCTAAGTGGGACTGCTGGTACTGGGAAAATGCAGCTAGTTGCTCATAGTCAGGGCAGTAGGAGCTTGTTGCAAATCTTAGGCAGGACACAAGATGTTCATCTGTCATTGTGGACCTGTGCTTTGACTTGATTATTTTTATGTAAAAGAAAGCAGATTCACACAAATAGGTTGGTTGCAAAAGTATAGTCAAGCACACTTTCTGAGGTTGGGATACTTTTGTTCCAGCAGTAAGTTCCAGAACTCTCCATTCATGCCAGGTGTTGCACTGTATTTAATTTCAATGTCATTTTACAGTGTAATAATCTCATTCTCAACAGCAGAGCTATCCAAGTGGAACAGTGCTACTACTGAGGAAACAATCCACATCAATATTGGCACCAAATGGAAAACAGAGATAGCTGGCAATAGGTTTGATGGCTGCAAAGTCAGTAAAGCGCTTGTCAAATTCTGACAAGATGTTCTGAACTAGGTCCTCATAACACGAGTCAAGCTGCTCAAAGTATTTACCCTGATGCTGTTCTGCCTGCATGTGAGAAAAGATCCGCACGTCACAGTTTTGCAGCCTACCGTTGTAGCTTGCTTTTAAATGAATGCAGTTAACTGACCATGTTGATTCGATGCTTATCCTTACATTGCAACCCTAAATTAAGCTTATTGAGAAGTTCAGATCTGTCAGGAAAGCTAAATCCAAAACCACCAGTTGTCCTCCGGCTGTGCATGTTCTACATTTTTGGAAAGTTTTAGGAAATCTTTCATTTCAGGCATCAATAAAAGGCAGCATGAATCTACCTCTGCTTAGCCATCTAACATCTCTATACAGCTGCAAGTCGTTCTGTGCCTCCAAGTGAGCATGGACTAACCTTCTCTGTAAACTCCTGGCCTGGCCTGGACACACAATCTTCATGGCAACATCCATTACTGTTTAACATTTTCCCACACAATGCTTGCTGGTGAATTATACAATGATAATTATGGACACCATCTACTGGAATCAAATTCCTTGTATGTGTTCGCTCACATACTTGGCCAATAAACGCAATTCTGGAAGTCTCAGAAATGTTCACATGTTTTGCACAATGCAATGAACCCACTAGTGCAGCCAACCATTACTGGAGCAACATCAGTTGTGATGGAAATTACAGAGAGGTATCCCGCTCTTAGTAATAAATTCCATGAACATGTGAAAATGAACATGAACATCTTCACCTCTTTTCTTTTAATTGTAACATGGTCAGCAGCTCTTCTTTGATGTTCATATCTCCAAAAACTATAAACACACAAAGCATTGCCCTATCCATCATATCAGTCAATTCATTAAACTGGAGAGAAAAACACTCATATATGTCTATGTCTTTTTTCAGTTGCTCCTCGACAGCCATTCCCTCACATTTACAAGTAACAGTACTCTGTGATAACCGCATGTCCTTAATAGGGTCCATGATCTCCATTTTATTTTTAAAACCAGAGTGGAGTGCATCTGCAGCCACTACAAATGCTTCTTTAACAACTTCACCATTCTTGAAAGATTTCTTGTGTTTAGCAGGAATGTAATTTACACGATGCTAACATTGAATCCTTGCTTTTGGTGTTGGGCATGGTAAAATGTACTGCTGTTCTGCTGACTTTTCAGGTCTCTCACTTTCCTGCTGCATACAGCTGTTTTAGCAGTGAACTCTGCTAAAACAGCTCTGCTAAAATCTCTTTGCTTTTGTACATCGTTTTAAAATACGGCTCCAAATTCCCCCTATTTGGCAAAGCCACTCTCGCATTACATGCAAGAATACGAATTTGAGTAAACAAAAAAAATCCTTTTCCCACTCTGAATGAAAATTATATCCTCTGACATGTTTGATTGCTAATGCAAAAGCACGAGTACAGATGTTTGTAACGCACTTCGCGATCGATTGAGAATTACTCCATGCTCACCTGATCGACCTCAATCGACAGGTCGGGCACCCCTGTTTTAAACCAATACCAGTACTATTGTTTTACTATTGTCTTTAAATGTAGGCTATCATGCTTCAGTTTCTGAAACACTCAACTACTCCACAGGAATAAATATGCAGCTAACCTGATGTCAAACGTTATGAGTGTGCGCTGTTTCAGGTTGGTTTTTTCCTATTTTCTGTGGATATTGGCCAGTTACCCATTCCCATAACAGGCTGCACTTTAAGAGGTAGGGGTCTTAATGATTATACAAAATGGACAAGGCTTTAGTCTCTCTATATGTGTGTGCATTTGTGTGTGTGTGTGTGTGTGTGTGTGTGTGTGTGTGTGTGTGTGTGAAAGAGAGAGAGAGAAACAGAGAGAGGGAGAGGTTTTTTTTCATATATAAAAAAATATGTTACCAAATTGAAAGTAGAAAATGTTCAATTGTACTGCTACATGAAAGAATATTGCGATTCACCTTTAACTGTAAGTTTGCCTGTTTCTCATTCAAATGAGATTTTATCAATGCTAATTATGCTAATTATGCTAGATGATGTAGTTCAGCAGAAGGCTGAACTTCAAAAAAAATATCTACTTAAATGCTGGAGATATACAAAAACATCAGCAAATACTGCCCTCAAATAAAAAACATGAATTATTGCAACTCTCCTGCTAAAAAACATCAGTAGTATTACAGCAAACATATTAACACAGTTTGGAATGTCTTACAGACACCTTCTATTCTCGTTTCTGCCACATCTGCTACGAGTGTCATACTTTTTACATCACACAACATGGAGTTTATAATAATATTTGTCTTTGTGCTTCCTGAATTACATTCTTCTAATTACAACTTGTGTTGTACCCTATAAATGCCATGATGCAAAAAACTCACAAGTTCTGAATAAAAGTGATTCCAATATATATAAAAAAGAACAAATGCCACAGACCAACAAAATATGAAGAAAAACATAATAACAATAAAATGTGGGAAATACCCACAAGCAATAATCGTGCAAAAACAAACCATATAGACCCACCCACTAGGAGGTTTCAAACCACAAAGGGCAACACAACTGTTATAATAGGTCTAATCAAGGCAGAAGGAAAGGTCACAACATCAAACAAGAAAATAATTTGTTTGGAATGGAAAACTCACACAAAAGTAAAATAAATGCACAAATAAAAGGCAGGGAAAATAAACAGTTAGGCCTTTAAAATGTCTGCACTGTTTTACATGGCACATAAAATTTGGAGAGAGGAAAAGTCTAGAGTCACACCCATAAAGAGCCACCATGATGTCATATAGCCCAGCTCTACTCCAAATCATTGCAGTAATGTTTCATTACTGCGACTAAAACAATGTAAGGAGAAAAAAAAACAGCTCTGTATATGGACTCTAATTTCAGTACACTACCCCTCTGAGAGAATTCTGCCTGGTTCAAAAATTCCCAATTTGATCCAGGCTAAATATGTCTCAGACTGTCCCACACAGGCCTGAGTCTTACCATTTGTGCATTATCATCAAGGCCTTAACCTTGTTATTCTGTACTATTATTCTGTAAAGCCTTCTTATTAAAGTAGCATATCAGTACTGATTGGAATTTGTTTCAGACCAACATCACCCAGAAATGCTAGACTGGAAATTTCTTCCTGTGGAGTTGTTGAGTGTTTGAGTTGCTGGAGCATGATAGCTTACTTTTAAAGACAAAAGTGCTAGACTGGTATCTGTATTGACTGATCCACAAGGTTTCAATAGTGGTATCAGGACAGAAAATGTCAAAATCTACTTCTTATCAATGAATTACTTAGCCAAGCATTTATGGCAAAATCCCATTCAAACTAAGAATAGCTCAACCTTGCATTTCGTTGGAATACAACATTTTGTTAATTTGTGTAAATATTTAAACTGTTTTGACAGATAAAGTCATTTTTTGCAGTTCAATTTATTTACCATAGTCGCACATTTGTTGTCATTAACAACAAGCCTATTTAACTGCAACAACATAGTATATTCTCTAACTTAACACTTTAAACTGGAAAACCATGTAATGTAACCAATTTAATGCTGGTGCTCTAAAGAGCATTCATTTTGTTGAATGTAGCATTTGCACATATTTTGTAATGCTTGTCTAACCTGGAAACAAATGCTTCAAAGGAACACAATTGTGGAATGAACTTGAACAGGTCAATAGTTAGGGGGTTACGGGAAATTACTTTAGGGGAATGAACGTTACTTTGGTAACGTTCATAAAGCTATGGGCTCATTAAAGTACCTTTTTGACAAATGATGCTTGGACTAAACCTGTAGTTACTATAGATTTATGCAAGACTTGTACAGATGGCATGCTGCCTCATGAATGCTGCCCTTCAGTTGAGTGTTACTTCTACCTCTTTAAAAGTAAGGAAAATGTTTTTAACACAGAGCAATAGAGGGACAGTCAGTTGATCTGCACTGCCATAGGCAAAGTCAAAATGAATATGAATAAAAGCACAAAATGATCACATGCAGTGTCTACTATACATAATGGATGCAGGAGTCTTTCTCTACTAGACCTGAAAAGATGACCTGTCTAACCCTTAAAGATAAGGCTTTCATATGTTATATAATCTTTCATCTCCTTTCTCCCAGAACTCATTTCTGGAAGAACAGTGTGTTCAGGGGGGGACTTACTGTACCTGAGCGCGATGGAGGTGCCGTTGACAGACGCTGAGTAAGGTCTGGTGGGGCTAAAGCTTCCCTGCCGGGCATAACGCTCATCCCCACAACACAGGATCATGAGGAAGGCTCTGCGAAAAGCCCGGTTCAGAAAGGCATAGAGGAATGGGTTCAAGCCAGAATTAATATAGCCCAGCCATAGCCACGCTGTCCACATCTGCCAGGGCACACTATACTGGATGAAGGGGTCCACAATGTTGGTGATAAAGAACGGGGCCCAACACAGACAGAAGCAGCCCATGATGACTGCCAGTGTCTTGGCAGCCTTCGTTTCAATCTTCATGCGGCTTGAGCCCTGGTGGTCTGGGTTGTAGTAGGACACAGGAGTTGATCCAGCACGCTGCAATGTCCCAATCTGACGGGCATGTTCCATGGCAGTCACGTAGATGCGCTGGTAAGCGAGAATCATCAGCCCTAAGGGCACGTAGAAGGCCACTGCCGAGCAGATAAGAGCATAGGGCTGGTTCACCAAGAATACACAGGATGTCTTGTTTGTACCATGGCTGAACTCCCTCTCCTCAATCTGGCAAATGGGAAATTATCACAAAACATTACAAAAATGTAAAGCCATCAAAATAATTGAAGTGTGAATTTACAAAAGAAATGTGAAGTGCACCAGTCTGAAGATAGATTATAATCAGTGAAAGGCAATCTACAATCTACAATTCTTGGGCCATATTCATGCACACAAATTCAACTAAATCAGCACCCTAGCATTAAGAGGTACTGACTAAAATCCTGCCAATGCCATGTTGCTCTTTGTGTGGACAGGAATGCCTCTAAATATCTAAATGCCTCTAAATATCAGCATGATTCTAGACAATCACAGGCAGTTTTTACTTGTACATGGTAAACTGGGCAATTAGAATACAGCTAGTATAGCTGTCTAATGATATAGTAATTGTGGCAGCTTAAACTGATCCTAGCATTTTGCTATATGAAGGGAACTGGCTAGCAGGTGGGAATGGCAGTTTCTAAACTGAGAGAAGGATCCACAAATGCAGAAATCCAGTCTGCCCATGGTGTGGGTCACTGATTCCATATTGTGTGGCAGATTAACTCAATTCTACTTGTCTGAGTAGCAAAAGCAACAGGTATGCTATTTAATATTAGCCCTTCAGTGTGTAACAGTTTAGAATCATTTCAAAATAATCAAACTCTGGTGAAAATGTCATGATTCAGTGAATAATATTGATAACAAATTGTGGTCTAATCAGACAGTGAGGACAATTAATGCCTGACACAACATTTAGCCAAATGTTTTCACATTTTTGCCAACTGCAGAACAAAATCATACTGGTTTAACTAATCTGTTGGCTTAGTAAAAGTTATAAGAATGATCTTTTTCCTCAATGAGACTTCAACCAACGGTACTGTAGTGAAGTGCAGATACCTGATGTCTGAAGATATGCAAGAGCTCTATTAACGACACCCTGAAAGCCTGGGAGCTAGGGGTGAGAAATGTAGCCCTGCCTGTCGGGGTTAGCTGGAGTGGGGTCAGTGGGA
This sequence comes from Clupeocharax schoutedeni, assembly GCA_037974565.1. NCBI lineage: Eukaryota > Metazoa > Chordata > Actinopteri > Characiformes > Alestidae > Clupeocharax > Clupeocharax schoutedeni. Next base: position 6,072,057 of record JBBPDH010000022.1, read on the forward strand.
CCAGACTCGCGGGGGAGCTGATGGAGTGTCAGTGGTCAATCTGTGAGTTGTTGAATGGTGGATAATCGGAGGACAGCGAGGAAAAATAGGGCTCTCTGTTGTACCGGTGGATCGACAGATCCCCTATCATAGATCCTGAGTGGTTCGTGGACACCTATGTCTCTGACTCAGCCGTGGACGAGCTCCCGTGTGTGTACGCCTACCGGCGAGCTGAGAGACCACCCGGTCCCCAACTGTCCAGAGGGCCTGAGGCTTCCTCCGGCTCACCACCGCTCCGGCTTGACCTCGCCATGCCTCCACCCTGCCACGCCTCCAGAGGCTCACCAGTGGATGGTCCTGCGAGCCTCACTCCCTGCCCAAGCCACCAGAAGGCGAGGTCGCCAAGCCACCGGAGGACGCGGTTACCAAGCCACCAGAGGGCGAGGTGGCCGAGCCGCCAGCAAGTGCGGGACCTCCTAGGCCCCTTAGAGACAGGTCAGTGTGAGCTGCAGGAACCCCTGAACGATTCTGCCAGCAATTGTAACGATTCTGCCAGCAATCGTTAGGGGTCGCTGTTTTGGTTTTGCCTGTGTTTTTGGGACTTTTATTTTGACATTCTGTTCTGTTTGCTCCTTGTTTCCTTTTTACACCTGTTTTGTGTTTGTTCTGTGATTACTTTCTGTTCTGTTGGTTTAGTTCACGTTGTGTGTCCATCGCCTCACATACCTTATGCATATCCTGTATTCATGTTCCTGTTTGTAGCAGCCCTTGAGCCAGGTTTCCTTTATGTTCCTGTGTTTCACGTTCATGTGAATAAAGCCTGTCTGTCCCTGCTGCCACCGAGGTAAATCACGGACGACGGGGGGATAGTGTATTTTATATTTAATAGTGTATTTTATCCAATATTCTCCCTTCAAAATACGTGTAAAAGATCCTTTAAAATCTTCCAGTTAATGGTTAATTTAATCAGCCTGTACATAATGTTAGTTATTCATGGATCATGTAGTTTTTCTGAGAACTGTACATGGAACCTCTAATTTTGTAAGATACATGTAGACTAAGTGAGAAATTCCCTATGTCACTATGTCTTTTACTTACAACATCTTCAATGCCAATTGCATTCCAGTTCTGCATGATGGGAAGGAAGGAGATGAAAGAAGGAATAACCCAACATCCCCCCAGCAACAGAGAGACTCTGATGGGTGTCATCTTGTTCCTGTAAACCAGCGGCTGGCAGCAAATTGCATAGTACCTGCCAAAGACAAGATCTGTGAACGATAACTCAAATGACCATTTCAAGTGTAATTCATGGGTTTTGTTGAACAAAAGGAGCGTTTTATATAACCAGCGTATCCTTAAAACTCATTGACCCCACACTGACACTTTTTTCATTTCATACAAAAAAATCAAAGTGCAGCACTTTATAAGCACTGACGCTTTTCTTTTTTTTTGCCTGGCAAGAAGCAAAGGTGGGGTGAAGAGAAAAATTTATGGTATTCTGGGATTAATAAAATTGTGAAGGCGAGAATGCAAAAATGAAAAATGTGTATATGTGTGTGTGTGTGTGTGTGTGTGTGTGTGTGTGTGTGTGTGTGCACGTGTGTGTGTGTGTGTGCATGTTAGAGAGAGAAAGAAAAAAGCCGTGTTGTCATATGGACCAGGTGCAGCACAAGAGACACAGCTGCTCTCTCTAAAGCCATGGGAGGTGGCATCATCAGTGAGATATAGAGTGCATTCAAAACATTTCAAATTAGACATTATTAGCCTGGCAAACCTGGCAGAAGATGAAGACATACAAGGTCTTCACTTAATTTTAGCTGTTTTGTACTTACAGTATACTCTTGGAGTCAGTACACTCCATTGGACTATATATGCCTATATATTCAAGATGTTGTAGTGAATTAGAGGAGACCGTTTGAACGGAAGACAAACAAATAATTGTTTTACAAAATTAAGCTCTGGCTAGGTTTCCAAAAATATGACACACCACAGGACATGAAGGAGAAAACGAATAGTAGTACACTGTGATACAGTGATTCTTGGAACAATAGAAACTCAATGCTTTAATGTTAAAGAGCAAACCTACACACTTAGAAAGGCATTAAAACTGGTTTCATTAAAGTGCAGATGAAAACCCACTAAATATTAATGAACATTTCATAAACAAGCCATGACCCACAAACTAATTATGACTGATTAATAAACAGAAACACAGAAACCTTGGAGCATTGTTTTATCCAGATTAAATTCAGTGGCTTTAAAGTGGGCTCTCTGCCCCATTGTAATGCAAATAATGGCACAATCTAGACATGATCACCTAAGAAACCGACTGTAACATTTATGTAACTTTTATGCAATTAATTCCAGATTTATTATTATGAGCAAATTTTAAGTAAAATAAAACTACTAATAAAATAACAATGAGAAAATGTTAGATAACCTACTGATAATCTGTGCTTAACAGCTGGTATTGCATGCTTGTACCTGTCCAGGGCGATGCAGCACAGGTGGAGTATAGATGCAGTGGTTAGCAGAACATCCAGTGAGGTGCGGACCAGACAAAACGTTTCTCCGTAACTCCAGTGGCCTGTTGTGAGCTCTATGGCAGCAAAAGGCATCACTAGCAGAGCAACCAAAAGGTCTGCGAATGCCAAAGAAACTATGAAGTAGTTGGTCTTCTTTTTCCTACAGTTTGATAAAAAAAAAGTAAATTTGTTTTATGATTTTACCTTTATTATAAAAAAAAACATTTTTGTTTTATTATAAAAATAACTTTTTTTTAGAAATACTTTATATTAGAAATACTTTATAGTAAAGGTCACACAACACCAACTTTATTTTTTTATAACAACTGACATACATTTGTATAAACTTTTATAAAGATGTATTCCACAGGTCAGCCTCATATAATAAATTACATAAATCTATATTTATAAAGGCTTATTCCAAAATAACATCAATTATAATCACATTGGAAGAGATTAAATGACAGCAATATTAGCTATAGCAGCCATTATGACAACCAACACGTCTTGGAATAAACCTTTATAAATGTTCATAAATGTTTATGCCAGCTGTCATTGCAGCTTATGTAGGTGTCTTTTAGCCTTACATATGCTGTGCTACATTCTAATGATAGCTTTTTTTTATACCTCTTTTTGAAGATGCAACAGTACTTTGGAATTTTTTCTAAATTTTAAACCTGCATTCAGAGGACAAACTGAGTCAACTGGCATATTATATCTCATTTACATTATTGAGTGCAAGCAGCTAACTGACTAACTGAGTAACTCATGATATGACTGGCTGACAATAATACGATAAAAAATCTATTTTTACTTTAGCAAAGTACAGTATACAATTAAACAATAGTAGATTCATAAAAGAATCATCAGCAACATATAGAAACCAAGAAACAATAAAACCAGATATAAAAAACAGCAGCCAGTGAGCAAACACACAATAACTAACATGTAGCTGTCAGGTACAATGATCTATTAAAGGCCAAACTTAATTGTTTTTTTGTTTTTCCATGAATGCCTGACAGATGATAAAACAATCTATTTTTCTTCAGCTCTAAAAGTCATATCTTTGGCAGGAAGTATCTTACCTTAGCTGTCTGTCTTTACAAAGAGCCACCATCACGAGCAGGTTACCAAGTACAGTCATTATGATAATGGTGACCAGGAAGAAGGTCAGAACAATCCTTTCCAGGGGGTTAAAAATGTGTTCAGTCACCACTTCATCAACTGAACTAGAAGTAAATAATAGTAGTGATTACACAGAGAATTTGCCCATATTACTATGCCTACAATACGCAATCCAAAAAATGATGGGAAATTGTAAATTGTAAACAGCTCTCAGGGGAAAACTATGAATATCATTTCTAACATCTAATAACTGATTTAGCATGTGCTTCTTACTCTTCAGTTGGGTCTGATGTTGTGGCCATCACTGGTCATCTGCATGGGGATGGTCATATGGGGTTCCTCCACACTAGGCACTGCAGCGCATCTGCAAACAGACAAATAGCAAACTCAGTTTCTCACGTCTCAAGCACATTCTTTCAGTGTGAATTCTAATTTGAGAACACTAGGACCAAATCACGTCTTCCAAATAAAAGATGGATATATGAAGAAGTTTAGGCTGATGTACATAAATGTACCCTTAAGGGAGAATTATCATATGAAAGTGACCCATCAAGAACCTGAACAACAAACTCATACCTTATTATTTTTATGGCAGCCATATCCTTCATCTGTTATTTTTCCCTGAAGTACACGTATAAAGTTTGAATGGGGTTATATGCAAAACCCCCCAGTTATAATTAATTTCACCTAACTGTGTTCCAACCTCTTTTATCCTTTAGAATAAAGCAGGTTTTTTTTATCACTGTTGCTTTATTAGTGATTATAGGATGGTCTGTATTTAGAATGATTGAACATAACAGTAACAATTAGCTGTGTTTAAAAAAAAATGTTTTAGCTGTGTCTCCATTCTGTGCTGACATGCCTAGGTGATACTAATGAGTATTGCTCAGTAACAGCTTGCTGTTATTATCTAGTGCTACTTAAGTTTATTGTAATTTCAACAATATCCACAGTACACTGTGAAATGAAACAATGTTTCTCCAGGAATAAAACAACAAAAACAGATACAGTGCAAGAATACCTAAGTGTGCGCAGGACAGGACTACATAAAGTGCAAAAAGAGAGTGAAAGGGCAAGATTTAAACACACACACACACACACACAAGAACAATACACTCTTGCAAGTGTACTTTTGTGTACTATTGCATAAACAGCAGCAGACAAAAAGTGATACCGATGTGAAAAAATCCTCAAATGAGCCACAAAATCCTCAAAAGAGCACCTCTCACCCCCCTCCCCTCTGGAACTCAGAGTACAGGAATAAGAAGTGAGCCGGCTGTTCCAGAGACAGAAGATCAGGAAAGCTCCGGGACCTGACGGTGTATCGCCCTCCTGCCTCAAAACCTGCACTGAACAGCTGGCTCCCATCTTCACCCGCATCTTCAA
>JBBPDH010000022.1:6077171-6093261 GCA_037974565.1 Clupeocharax schoutedeni
GCTGAAGGTAGGATTCGAACCTGTGACCTCTTGGTCTGGAGGCAAGTATCCTACCCACTGAGCTACCTCCACCCTAGATGTGACCCCAGTTTCTACAAGCATAATAAAAAATAATTAGGGATGATTTGTCATAGTGAGCATTGCACTTGCAAATGATTGAACTAGTTGTACTAACAGGGATGTCTTTGTTACTGCTCTGTGGTTTTTTTTGATGTTATCTTTTCTGAAATATGAATTCCCTTTCACTATGACTGCTGCTACCAACTGTAGTGTCTTTTATACTGACTCCAGTTGAAGTTTGCAGCACTAATATTTATAAAAAACTATAAGTTTTTGTTAAGTGCCCTTCACATATATACAGACATGTTCTGAAGCTTGAACATCCTGGTTAAATAAGGTGATAATTAAAGAACACCTCATACTGGGAACACACTTCATTGTGGTGTTTTCTGTTAATTTTAAACAAAAAAGCAAGGATGCCCAAACATATACATACAAGTGTAATATTTTAATATAGTGCCTGAATAACGGTTTCCTATTCATTTTGTTGAACATATACATTTATATTTCTGCAAAGTCAAAAGACATTACTTGCATACATTTGTATTAAACTCTATATGCAATATTAAAAAGTTTTTTAATTTGTTGGTATTCCTTTATGCTACATACTCTTAGTTAAAGCAAAGTGTCGCTGGAAATGCAATAATAATAATAATAATAATAATAATAATAATAATAATAATAATAATAATAATAACACTTATTTTAAGCATATGCAAAATGTCATAAAAATCATAAAAAACATGTAATTTCCAAAAAAATGTTTCACAATAAGTGTACTGGAAAATATTATTTTCTGGAAGCAAGCCACCAAGTGTTTAATCAGGGAATCCTAGAACACCGCAGACCACATAGTAACTAAGTTTCATAGCTCACTGATAATTGTGCATTATGCTACATTGGTCAGCAAATGTTACCAAATTCCAACATATGACTGAACGTCTGAGAAAACGACTTGTCTCAGTAGTTGCATTGTTACAGCAGCCCATCTAATTAATCCTGTGAGAATTCATAGTATACAATTTAGAATCTAGCACAAGCATCTGTCTGTGAGATCCAGTCAAGTAAGCATTTCTCATGAAAACGGATGCCTTCGTAAACCCCACAACCCTCAATACCCCTCCCATATATTTTCTCACACGCCTAACATTAGCAGAAGACACAGCCAGAGCTTTCATAATGGATTATGGATTTTGGGGAAGGAGGAGAATGGAATGCACAGAAGAAGAGGGTAAGTCAGTGGCTTTCACAAGTGAGAGCAAGGGAGGAGCCAGGGGGAGGAACAGAGACAGACAGATTGCATGGTGTTTGGGAGAGACTGCTCTAATGAGGGCGACAGCACAGGATCCAGTGACTCATCCTTCATAGCCAAGAACCAAACAACTGCCTGTTTATCAGACCAGCAAGGAAGAGTGGGTCAGACAAAAAGAAAGCCATTTCAAGGATGCATACATGGATTTGAATGTCCATCTCATTTTGATCCAAATAAAAAATGTCTGATTCTCTTCATAGATGGTGCAGGAATTTCCTTGGTGCTGGAGTAAACATAAATCCCATTAAAAATATAGTGAAAATCTAATACAAAATAAACATTTGAATTAGTGTAGGGGAAGCAAGGCATGCACAGATGGTATATTTTTAAACTCAACAGTATGGTCACTTAACAAAGACTCTATTATGCTGAAGAGGCAGACAACTGACTTCTCTGTGTGTTATTGAGTTATTTGTTATTTTCTGAGAAAAAGGAATTGCATTAAGATTATTGCATGTGCAAATGTGTATGGCTGCTCTGATTCATTCATTCATACACACACACACACACACACACACACACACACACACAAGCACACATATCAGAAAGCACACACATATCACAAAGCAGTGGCTAGTTTGACATCAAGTGCTCAGTTGAAGGAAACTGCACCTCCCCGTGTACAGCGACAACATCCTATTCTATGCCGTTTTTCGCATGCTGTCCCACTGTTGCTATGACAGCTCAGATTTATCCACGGCCACAGCAAGAGCATATTGTGCATGGCACATGTGCATGAGCTCCCTTGGTGCCATTGTTACAGGACACATGTCGGTTGAGCATAGCTTCGCCTGCTATCAGCTGTCACTGGTGCTTCACTCTCAACCTCACGGTGCACATGTATCAACTCTAACCCTTTTCCACTTTGAAACATTCAAAGCCTTACATACATAATTCAGCTTTTACTGCAATGCTACACTGCAAAGCGGGTCAACACCTTACCCTCAAAGCACGTAAAATGCCCTGTTTTAAAAGACTAAAGCGATATTTAGCATATTAGTTTACAATACCTATTGGCATGAGCAGTTGAACCAAAAGCAAAAATAATTTTGCCAAATAGTTGTGGAAATGTTGTTCTGAAATGTGGATCTGCTAAGAAAATATAAAAGTCTATATATCTAAGGCATGAGATCTTCAATGAATTCAGTGATATTTCACACATAAAGACCACACCACAATTTGGAGGTCTTGTAATGAAACTCTATGCTCATTTCCTGCATTTCCTCATTTCTATACACAAACAAGCACCACAAAGGAATCAGTTACTAAAGCCAACACAAACAACACAGTCCTTTCTAAATGTCCTTCACTTAAATATGCAAGGGAAAAGTTCACACCCGTCGTCTGGCCTGTATTGACTTACAGGAGTAGACAGTGTCACCTGGACCAGAGAAGTGGGCCAGACAAAACACAGAGGAACTTAAGATCATTAAACATATGAATACACATAGACGCTATTCATTTCACCTGAAGAGGAATTAATGAGGTGCTTTCAGGGTGTGTGGGAGCATATGCATATTCCTCACTTACTCAATGTGAGCTGTCCGATGAAGGGTGTGTCCTTACAATAACATTAACACCTCCCTTGAATGGAGGCCCAATCTAGTCTCCATTGAGGCTCATATGACAAACAGAGGCCGGTCATGAGTGAATGTGTGTCAAATCATGCAAATGTTTTATACTGAAGGTCCTGGAGGAGTCTGTAAACCCAAATAACTAGATGGGAGGAAACTACTCAGCTTAATAAAGTTGTTTCACAGCCTTTGAAGCGGATACCATTTTATTGATACCAAAAAAATTGTCTAATAACGTGAGGAAGTAATGTTCATTTATACTTCACAATGATTTTTTGCAGCACTAAAAAGTCATTTTGCTGTCTCAGACTGTGAAAGGCAATGCTTCCAGTTTTTTAATAAAGTGCTTTGAAGTCGTGTAGTTCAACTGCCAAAATACTGATTGAAACGTGTGATATTCCAATCAGACAAACTTGCAGTAGGCTATGAGTCAGGCTGGATCTGTTTGCATAGATCTATCTAATCTTTACCCAAATGAAGCCTATTCAGTAGAACAGTACCTGCTCAACCTGACACCTGCTTCAGCTCAATGGTCATTTGCATTTGAGGTATTTCATTTATTGTTGCCTTTCATTCACAAGCTTAGTTCATCACTTTTGTTCTGTTACTGGCTCTGTGGATCTAAGGATTTTGTTAAGAGCATTACCAGACTTTAGAGCCATTACAGACTGTTGCTGATACCACAGTTTCTTTAAACACACACACATGCATACAAAATCCAAATAATTTTTAAACAATTAAAAAGCATAGCATTACTGTATCATATTATTTAAAATGTTACAATTTTCTAAAGAGTTTTCCCTTATCTGGACTAGATAATGAATTGCTTTGTCTCTCTGTTTCTTCCTATCTGGACTGAGGGAAAACAAAAGGGGTCATTTCAGTCAAACCAAAGAGGCCCAGAGGGACACACTCTGGAAGGATTCATACATAACATGATAATTAACCCACTTATCCTATTTAGCTAAAATTAGACTCTCCAGGATTGAGACAAAATTGACTTAACTTAAAAGACATGACTAGTATTAGAAATAGTCACACTCAAACCATGTCTGTCAAAGTTCAGACAGGAGCTTGACAAGCTGCATCCCACCACTACTGGAATTACGGGACTAAAACTGTACAATGTTTGAACTGATTGCATATGGACACCATACGTCATTTGGGTGCATACCACTATCATTCTTGACTTATTTTTTTATATTTAGACATTAAGTATACATAGCTTGAAATTTTGCTCTATGAGTCTGCTAATTGAATACTAGCACTCAATGGGAGTGTTAAAGGCTAGAATCTAACACACTGTCATTCTGATTACAATGCAAGTACACAGTTGCTCTTCCATCCAAAAAGTATCTACAATTGTTATGAAATTATCTGCAATTATTCTGTGTATGCAGCAGAGCAATGCAGTGTCAATTAAGTGTCTTAAGCAGTTATACAGCAAATTTGGTAATGCGCTTTGAAATGCTTTTAGTACAAATTAATACACTTAATGCAGGTGTTTTCAATTCAAGGAAATGGAAGCATTGTTATGAAAAACAATTAATGTTAATGCTAAAAGGCATTTTGAATTGTCTGTCAATTTCCTGAGAGAGTATTTAAACGTTATAAGAATGAGGATATGACAGGTATTAGAGTCTGACCTCTGCACGGATCTTCATGAATGATGGATCTTCATGAATGAGGTGAAGGGAGGGAGGGTGGAGGGAGAGAGAGACTGAGAGAGAGAGACGGGGGTGGGGCGGAGGGAGGCAGAGGGGGGAGGGCGAGAAAATAGAGAGACTGAGAGCGGTTAATGAATGGTGCTAGTAGAAGACGTCATCCATTGTGACGTCACGGTCCTTTTATGGTGCGGGCGCCGAGCTCCATTCATAAAACGGAAAGAGCGAAGAGCCCGCGGTAGTAATGCTCTCAGGAGGATAACACACACACACTCACACAAACACACGCACTCGACAGCACAGGATAATCTGGCGCTTTTGGACATCATTACTGTTCCGTCGGGCAGTTTGAGTGGAATCGTGGCTTGTCACCGGTGGTGGGGGAAAAAACAACCACAAACACACACACCCCAAACAAAACCGACACCATGGTCACGATGGAGCAACTAGGCGAAATGGACTGCGGCTCTCTCAAAAGACTGCTGAAGGATGAGGGCACCAGGTGCCTTCTGCTGGACTGCAGGTCCTTCCTGGCCTTCAGCGCCGGACACATCCGTGGAGCCGTGAACGTACGTTGCAATACCATCGTCCGCAGGAGAGCCAAAGGTTCCGTCAGCCTGGACCAGATCCTGTCCGGGGACGACGAGGTAAAGTCCAGGCTAGTGTCCGGCCTTTACTCCACCGTCATACTGTACGACGAGAGGACCCCGGACACACACACGGTGAAAGAGGACAGCACGGTCACTCTGGTGCTGAACGCTCTGGGCAGGGACACTTTCAGGACAGAGGTCCATCTGTTGAAAGGTATTATTGTTATTATCATTATTATTATCATTATTGACACACCAGGTTACGTAAATTAATTGAACAGAGCGTCTCATTAACAGTTTTCGTCATAATAATCAAACAAATGGTCTAATCATAAATTGTTCTAAGGCGTTTTGATATGTTGCAATATTTCCAGGGTGGTCTTAGAAAGGGCTCCACATTGATGATGTAATGTACCTAGCCCTGACTGGGTGAGCAGTTTTTTTTAAAGCATAAAATAGATGCTTAACTGCCTTTCTACATTTCTGTGAATAAAATTAAATAAGGATCATATTTTCTACATTTCTGTGTTCTTTTGAACACACAGTGTGTTCTTGGTTTTAAATATTAGCCTGTTAGACATGTTCTATTTTGTCTAAAGTATAAAAAGATACTACTCAACACTGTTACCTTCTACCATTGGCAACACTTACGCTGGGGGCTTCTGGTTTAAAACACTTTATTGGTTCCCTGTTCTGAAATGTTTTACACATGAAACCATAGTAGGCCACACACAAAATTATGTGATCTAAGCTATATATATATATATGTGTGTGTATGTGTGTATGTGTGTATGTGTGAGTGGGTGGGTGTGTGTGTGTGTGTGTGTGAATAAAATCAAACAAATATATCAAATTATATATATCACCACATATATATTACCACAATTCAATCTAACCATAAGTTGTGTTTTTAGCTATATATATGAATAAATAAATGACTCTGAATGCTGTGTTTCTACAGGCGGCTATGACAGATTCTGCTCCCATTATCCAGAATACTGTTTAAAGAGCAGGACGCTCCCCATGCCCACTGCTGTGTCCAGCACACACACAAGTTCAGAGGTCAGCTGCACCTCATGTGGGACTCCCCAACACGATCAGGTAGGAGAATACACAGATTTGAACACAATCTTCATGGCTTGTGTGTAATGGCAAATGGTGTGTTGACTGCTGTCAGATGCCTTCCCCCCCTCCCCCCTCCAGCTGATATCCTTTCACCCTACTGTTTTCCTCATCGACCATTTCCTGCCTGTGCTGTTTAAAAGCAGCCAGCAGTGACATAACACCTGAATACATCAATAGACCACTTCCAGTTCCGGAGTTATAGACATATGACATGTTGTCCGCTATAAATCATCCCTGTGTTTACATGTCATTAAGAAATACAACCCTTGAAGTTTGATTAAATTAATTAGATATTTTCTAAAGACTTAAAGCAGAGTGTAAGATTGTTTAGAAGGAGTACTTTTACTTAATGTGGTTATATAGCATAGTTTTTATTAATAATTTTAATGAGTAAAAATGCAGTGTATTTGTTGTATGAGTATAAGGTTAAGCAATTTCAGCAATCTATGCTCGTTATTAGCCATCGATAACCTGTTCTGACATCCTTTTTCCTTTTTTTATCTGTTCATAATCTTCAAGTCAAAAACCAAATGTAACCCTTTTTATAAGAGAGACAAATATAATCAGAACTACTAACTAATTATTATACTACAGAGAATGTACATATTTTTAAGTCATTTTTTGTTTTATTTCAGGGTAGACCAGTGGAGATCTTACCCTTCCTGTTCCTTGGCAGTGCCATCCATGCTTCTAAAAAGGACATGTTGGATGCGATGGGGATTTCTGCTTTATTAAATGTGTCTTCAAACTGCCCCAACCACTTTGAAGGGGTTTACCAATACAAATGCATCCCAGTGGAGGACAACCATAAAGAAGATATCAGTTCTTGGTTCACTGAAGCCATTGAATTCATAGGTATGCACCTTACTTGCTTTGTATTTTCCTTGGAAAAACGGAAATTTATTATTTTTTTAAAAATGCAAACGAATAGGGCAGGAGCTGTCTAGTTAAATTAGTTGTAAATTAGTTTTGCTGCCCTTCATTGTTGTATAGTTTAGTGTTTGAGTGATTAACAGAGTCATCTGAATCACAGAATGCACCAACTCCTGTTTATGCTTCTCACACCCGCCGTTTAAATCTATCATCCATTTCCACTGGCAAAACCTTTGCTAGGTGTGTACGCCTTTGCTGGCCACTTATAAGTAACACATTAGAGAGGCTGGTGCAATATTTAGACCTGGGTAGAGCAGAATAGACCTGCACCCTATGCTGTAGAAGCATTTTGCGGTTACTTGAATAGGTGGGTCCCCCTCAGGTTTCCAAGAGCATGAGCGGGGATTCCTGAGATTTTGTTAAAGTGCTGCACATCATCTGCAGTAAAACAGCACAGCTTTCCTAGGTGTGTGTGTGTGAGTTGGGGAGTATGTGAAGAGTATGCATGCGTCAGAGTGTGCAGCTAAGGGACCAGAGTCTGACTCATCCACCATTCATGGGTACTTGGTTACTTCGAATGTGTCTGTGTTTTAATGTGTTTTGTGATTTCATGTCTTCATACATGCATGAATGAAAACTTAGGTACAGCTGATTTGAATATCTGTGAACTGAAGAATATTTAATGGATACTTGTGTTTCAGGAAGAATATAGACACTTCCCCATTAATTATCACCTTGTTAGTGAAGGCACAACACCAGTGTTTACATGTTGCAATGGGATGGAAGGTGTGAACACCCCCAGAGGTCGTGTTTTTTGCCTGAATGGTGCTGAAAAGCTCTGATAGTGTACTTCTGATGAATCATTTAGCATTTCAGAGTGAATAGTAGTCATGATAGTAGATGCATGGTCTTCTTTAAAGGAAATAATTCAGTCTATATTTGTTTCTGTCATCAAACCTAATGGCTCTAAAATGACAATTAAAAAAACATAAACATTTCAGACTTAAATCACTGAACACATATTTGCCCCTTTTTGTAATATGCAAATGCAGTTAAAGTTTAAAAACATAAAATTCACCTGCAATTCAAGTTCACAAATGAAAAGCAAGATGCAAAAACAGACCGTGCTGAATTGACTGGTTTTGTGATGTCACTGTATATCTTTGGCTAGTTTAGCCCCTATGTATTCATGCAGGACTGTTTTATAATGTGCAGCATACAACAAATAACCAGTTCAAATCTTTTATACACGGCAGTCTAAAAAGGCACGTTAGTGCAAACAACCAGTTTAATTTTAAGGTATTAAGAGAAGTCAGAATTTGGTCATGGGATGTGGTACATCAGAACTATTAATATCTGCTAATATAAAAATGAATGAAAAAAGGAGAAAGGAAATTAATTTTCCCAGGACATATTTTATCATGCTTTCTATGGTGTTCAAAAACCTTATCCTTCTAACACATTTTCTTTTCAAAATGAATATTTTTACTGCACCAAATAATGTTATAAGAAGATTGGAAATGTTCTTGGCCAGTCCCCTTTTGCATTGTTTGTACCCTGTATCTAAAGGTATATTTAATCTCTTTCAGACTCTATAAAAGACTCAAATGGCCGAGTGCTGGTGCACTGTCAGGCTGGCATCTCTCGCTCTGCCACAATCTGCTTGGCCTATTTGATGAAGAAAAAACGTGTGCGTCTGGAAGAAGCCTTTGAATTCGTCAAGCAGCGGCGCAGCATCATCTCGCCCAACTTCAGCTTCATGGGTCAGTTGCTGCAGTTCGAGTCTCAGGTGCTGGCCACCTCTTGTGCTGTGGAGGCCGCCAGTCCCTCAGCCACCCTTGGGCCAAAGTCTTCCTCCTCACCAAACTCACCCTATATCTTCAGCTTCCCTGTGTCCGTAGTCCCACACGGACAGTCCAGCAGCCTGTCATACCTCCAGAGTCCCATCACCACCTCACCCAGCTGCTGATAAAAGCTCTCACCAGCAAGACCTCCAGACTGTGTATGAGGAGAGCTGCATCAAGGCCTTGTTTACCAGCATCAGTGAACGTGAGGTGGTGGGCATCCGTCTCAATAGCAAACATGGTTGGCTCAACAAGAAAATTTAAGATGACTGTGGTTGGTTTTATGTCTAAACAAAAAAGGTTGCTTTGCATGATTGATATAAGGTAAGGTGGTCATCCTTTCACTGGCAATGAATGCTGAAGTTAACTAGAACATTGGAAGAAGGCCAGGAGAAGAATGGTCAAACTTTCTATGAGAGCAGTGCATCTCTGTTCATTTACCTTAGGCTTCTGCCAAAGCCCTGCTCTGTTGGGAAGGCTGAGTTGAAGGAGAAAAATGGGGTGAGGATACTTATTCTTTTACCTTCCTCTTTTTTCCTCTCTGTCTTTCTGACAGAAAGCAGGAGGCCCTTCAAATGCGACAAGACTCTCTGGGCTTTCCGTTCATCTTCCCTCTTCCCCAAACCGGAAAGAAGACTGAAAGACTGAGCTCCTTCAGCAGAGACAGACCTATTGGGAGTTCTGGGACAGTATATGTTTTCATTTAAGGTTTTTTATTTTTGCTCAGTGCCTTGCACAAAGAAGGTACTGTCCTGCACATTGCCTTCACCTGTAGAATCATACACTAATCAAAGGCAGACTGTCAGGCAACTGTTGCAAAGTGACAAAAAGCATTTCAATCTGCAATATATAACTTCTCTCGCAAATTCTGGTTCTCTCACAAAAATAGAGCAATAACCTTTCTTTGTCTCTTCCCAGTTGCCACCAAAGCACTGTTGTGATTTAACATCCGTCCCGTTGTATGGTTGTGCTTTTAAATAGAATTTTATTTCCGGTTTTATTACTCATTTGTACAGCATAGCAGACTCTGCCATTATTTCTGCTGTATGCCTTACAGATAATGACTGTGGAATTCTTCTGTATGGAATGTTCTCATTTGATAATTATTATGGTACAGCTGCTCTGTGGAGAGCATGTTTTGATAGGTGACTGGTCTAACCACTGTAACCTTACTAATGGAAGAGTGATTCACACTAGTTACCAAGAGCCAGACACCTTGATATACAACTACACTGGAAAAATTATATGGAAAATTGAAGTGATGTTTAAGACACCCACTGTTTGTGGCCTTTCTGTGAGTCTGTTTGCTTTGCAATTTTCCCACTTAATGCCAAGATGCAGCTCTGTAGAAGAATATGTTTTTTTTTTTCAGGTCACCTTGAGTTTATTTAAACATTCAATTGGGGTTAAAAAAAATCCTCCTACACTTCATTCTTCCCTGATGAATGTGGGCACCTTTATAGAGCACTTTTAAGTGATGCAATATTGTATTATGGATTGTTTTGTTTTGCACATGGTTAGAGTAGACACAGCTGACTAGCTGATTTAGAGTGCATTTGTTTCATCCATTAGAGCTTTACTTAGTGTATGTAAATGACTTGATCTGTCACCAATCACTGATGAATGCAATACTTTTTACTGTATGTTGTCAACTGAAATGTTAGTCTGACTGCCCATGGCGAGATCATACTGAAGGGTTACATTTTTAAACCTAAACATTTTGTTTATTTATTCCTTAATTTCCACTGTTAAATAAACAATTGTTCTTTAATGAATATCTGGCATTCTTTCTGAGCCCTTCGAAATATCCAAGAGATTTAAAAGAGTAATTCACAAAAATTAGCTGGATAGCATCATTACCACAACATCAAACTTCTTTTGTAAGAATACATAACTTTAGCCAGGAAAATTGAGCCTCCAATGCCCCCTTGTGCAGTACATTTGCAATTGCAACTCGAAGGCATATGTCCATACTAAAAGTCTAATACAAAATAACAATGAAGAATATACCTGCCTGGACAAGGCATTACGTCCTGTGAAGACATAAAGGTGTTAGCATATCCATCTGCCACACTATAACACGCCCCACCAGTGATGACACCGGGTAACAATTTTTTATGAAAAGTCTGTTTCACTGCAATTTTTGAGGTTTCTTAGTCAAGTTTTGCACATTGATCAGAAAATCACACCTTTTCTACTTTCAATGCTTCTAGAGATAATCTAATGTTTATGTACATTTTCAGGATTTTTATTTATAATATTTATAATACTATTATTTTCATATTAGTCTCACTGATGTGTGAGTCTAACGCTCAAAGTGTGAGAGTTGCCAACCCTGTAATGTTCAACCAACAAACATATTTATCCGCAAAAATTTATAAGTATAACAAAAGACAGTCAGCTGAGCCGCCAAAGATAATTTTGTTCTAAAAATGTTTCTTAAAAAAATTAGATTGTAAGAATGAATTTAAAAAAATTGTTGCCTGGTATAATCAACTCTAACATGTGAACAATCCAGCCCACTCAGCTCACAGGAAGTTAGTTGCAAAATCAACTGTGCTGCTGCTGGTCAAAACAACACACCTGATCTGAAATCATAAAAATAGCCATTTCCAAGAAACAACAAAGAAATCAACTCTCAGAACAAGAACAGCATGGGGGTGGGGGTGCATGTAAAGCATAGCACAATGCGAATATATGACATATGTACTTTATTAAGACTGGTTTACATGATTGAGTATTTTTAAGCCTGCAGATGGCCTGTGGTAAATAGCCCATTGCTGAATCTGGTTAAGGTACACCAAAAAAGGAAATTGTTAGATAAATGAGAAAACAATGGTCAGGCTGAAGTAGTGACTATTGGACTGTGTGCTTCATGGCAAGAGGTGCAAAGAACATTTGTGCCCTCTGTGGATCATTAAAACAAATTCCCATGACAGTGGATCACCAAACCAGAGAGGGTAATATAATTTGCGACAATACTCCACACTCACCAAACTCATGAGGGGCACAGGAAAGTCTGAACGCCTTTTCCATTCAACATTCTCACCTAATCTGAGAATGCTCAAGCAATGCTGTTGATAAGTCAGTAGTGTTTGACATAAGGAAAGAAATTACTGTCTGAGAGTTATATAATCTCTACAAGAGATTACAGTGGAATGAACAAGAAAAACTGCTCTGTATGTTATCCAAAACACAGAAGAACAAAATAATGACAGTGAGCCATACAGAATCAGTCACATGGAACAGGAAATGTATGAAAGCAAAGCAAGTTACAACTCATTACAGTCCTAATGAACCCACTTTCATCAATAAACAGTACGGAGGGCTTCACCAAGGCATTGTCTATTACATTACCAGTACATAACAAGACATACTGTATTCAATGTCATCAGTCTCTCTAGAATAATTTAAACCCAGTCTAAAAGTGCAAGTTTTTAAAAAGTTGTGATTTATGATTAAGCTATAGGAAGGGGGTTGGAAATGTTGACCAGCTTCTTCCTGTGCGAAGCCAAATGTGTTAATGTTTTGCTTTTAAAGGCTTTTTCATAGCACTGGTTTCCATGTGTGTCCACCTTCGGTGTCCATCCAGAAACCTTTGTAAGGCTTTCTTTCATAACAGTTTGTTAAATAATTAAAAAGGTCACAACAACAGTAGCTGAGTGGCTTCACGGAACATCCTGAAGTGAAATAAAGTCAAAACTGGACGGTGATGTGGACCATGTCATAGTGTAAGTTAACTTTAAAATAATTAAAGAGTTAAAAGAAAAGCTACGTGAACTGTAATGCTTGTTGGGGGAACAGATTAAAACAGTTTTAAAATGTAAGTGGGTGGAAAAGAGGTGACTTTTTGTCTTTTATTTCACACATGATTCAGAACAGTCTCCCTGAAAACATTATGGTCACCACCCTGATCTCAGACCACACACTACTATCATCAGCCCATCTGTGAGTGCCAGGTCAGATTGCGGATGGCCAAGGCAACTTTTCCAGGTAAACATTGTGGGGAAAAACTGAGGGGTGGGCAGACAACTAAACAAGGCAGTGCAACAATGACAAGTCTATGGGGAAGGCAAGTGGAAGTGTTGAAGCTGAAGGAGGTGCTGAAGGCCATAATGTGTGTGAAGTGTCTGAGTAACAGTCTGAGCAGTGTGCAGGAGGTCACAGCAGACAGGCGAGGCCAGGGACCACTAAGACTTCTGCTCGGCTGCTGCAGGGGGCTGCGCTGTGCTCTCCGGTTTTATTATCTGGTATGTGATGAGGTACTCTGGGTAGGCCTAGACAAAACCACAGAGGGAAAGAAGCAAGAAATAAAGTGATTTTGACAAATACATAATATGCTCTTTTTTGTTAGTTATGAGACAATGATAGATAAAAAGAAAGAAAAAAAACAAAACAAATAGTTCCCTATCATATTTATCATTTGTGGCATACAATCTTGACCTCAGGATTAAATAAGGGTAAAACGGGTTGTGATTTTTTATAAATATTATATTAACTCATGTAGAGGGATAAATGTTCCAGTTTGTAGAGGTATGAACTAACATGACACCTTATATAAGAGGCCTTGGTGGTCATCACATACATTTCTTTGAGTGGCTGGTTTAAATATTTAATATTACAGTAATCCCCCAGTTGGAACCTAACCACCTAATAGCGGGGATTACTGTGGTTTACATTTAATTATATATTGGTTCAATTAACAAATATGGTTAGATTGGTAAAACTGAACAGATTGTACATATTTCTTCACTCTCCCAACCACATTTCATAGCAGATTCAACATAAATCAATGTACTTATTTAATAAAGACTTAAGATTAGTAACTGAATATTCTGCCTTGAATGTTCAAGGGGGTTAATAGTCAAATATTACTATTGCAGATATTCAGTCAAACCCTTTTCTGCCATGATAAAAAGTACAATACTTTTTTTCTCTCCTTCAGCTTTGGACTTTGAATGTAACTTGCTGAATATATTGCTGCCTTCTCACCTGTTCCCCTCTGTAGATGACATATTCTGCATATGCCAGCCCATTGACGCTGGGACGGCCAATGACCGAGTGGTGCCCTGGAGGAGCATGGGCCATTTTCATGGCACTGAACTGTAGAAAGGACTTGCCCAGGGTCACTCGACAGAACAGCATCTGCCTGCACAACAGCAGCAGCCAGCACATAGTGTGAGTTACAGCACCATCATCTGGTCATTTGAATGAGCTGTCAGTCTGAGTACAATTGCAGATCTGGATTTGGGGAACTGTACCTGTGGCAGATGTAGCAGGAGCGGTCCTTGTGTGTGGGGCAGCCAGTGCCACCACCAATGCCGTAAACATACTGGTTACTTTTGGATGAGTTCTCAGCAAAGTAGATCCCTGCTCCAAACATACCCCCTATATAGGCATGTCTCTCATCAAAGCCTTTGTGAATGATTGCGTTAATGAAGGGGGACCCTGCATAAAGAAAGAGGATTGAAATGTTTTCATAGAAAGGCCTGCTGACCAGAAAATTTTGACCATGTCAAAATGTTTTAAGCATGTAAATAATTGTATAATGATAAAAAAAAAAGATTAGACAGTGTAAATTGCTTGGCTTTAGGAGTACAAGTCAGTACCGTGGAATAACATTCTCTCATTATGGTGATTATGGTTCTCATCAGCAATCTCCTTCTGCCTGTGCGCATATCTCTCTCTGAGTTTCTTATTTACCACCTTCTGGATCTGAAATCACACACACACACACACACACACACACACACACACACACATTCACCTAGATTTCCTGGACACAAAACCACCCAAAGTAATTGCCATAACCCAGAAAACACTCAAATAACCAGAGCTGAATTACATGCTTAATCTGAATGTTTAATTTTCATGATAATGTTTAGTGCTTACCTTCAAGATGTTATACCTGCTGAAAACTCCACCTGCATTGCCTCCATCCCTGTGCTCTCTAATCGTGCTTTGCAGCTGCAATGTACATATACATGCACATACATAATCACAGTTGTAACACTGTTAAAAATCAAAATGCTGATGTATTACAGCCATTAACCTGGTGTTTAAAGCAGAAGTGTGTGAAATTTGTGACTGCCCCAGGCTGTCAGCAGCACTCACACCGTAACCATGCCATTAGCGGGAATTAGATCAATAGTATAATGTTTAGTTTTGTGGACATTGCTACCACTTAGTAAATTTTGATTCTTGATTTACAGCCTGCTGTGTGATAAAATATCGAAACTTTTCATTAAAAAATCATATTAATGTGTAATATGATCATATATTTTTAAACGGATATGTACAATTATTTGGATATGAATCTTATTACCAATGTAAATTGATAGAAAGCAGCTGGTGTTGTTTTGTTGTTCTGAGGGTAAAAGGCATAGTCAGAGTCACATTTTCCCCTCACCTGGTTGGGAAAATAGATGCACTGCAAATAAACTCTCATTACTAACTGTGGTGAAGCCCATTTATTTATGGCTCACGCAACTTGCACAAAACTATTTGAATGGAAAATACTGGAAAATATTTGAGAGAAATCAGATTTTATCTTTTATATTGGGACCAGTTTAATAGTATTTTATTATTTATTAGTTTGTGCTCTGCTCATTCATGTTGTAAAGCTGTTTCCAAGAACTTTTCCTGTATTGAGTAACACATCATCTCTCCACTTACCTCCTCCTCCACAGACTGAAACTCTTTGTCGTCAGAGGCCAGGTCAATCAGCACTGTGCCCTGACTCGCACAATGGAATGTCAGGTATGGGTTGGCCCCTGCCATGATAAACGCAAATACACACACACACACACACACACACACACACACACACACACACACACACACACACACACACTGAGTGGAGGAGATGCAGTTTTAATAGAATGAAAATCACTATAATCCACACCGGTTTAGTAAGAACAGGTTAATAAATACTAAACCTGTTCAGAAGTGTTGATATACAATATTTAATGTTAGTGATGCTCCGATTGATCGGCCACCGATCATGATCGGCCGATATTGGCTAAAAATAGCTTGATCGGCGAACCCC
>JBBPDH010000022.1:6110343-6131363 GCA_037974565.1 Clupeocharax schoutedeni
AAATTAAAGTGATCTGGGAGAACATTTGGAGGCATATTTATGGTTTACACTATAAAAACAGGCATTGGGATCTTTTTGAGAGGAGGGGGGCATTTTAATCACATTAATCTCAAGATTACAATGAGATTAATCTAGATTTAAAAAATTAATCTTTGCCCACCTCTAGTTTTTACTCTAGTTATTTTTCAGTACAGTTTATTTATATCCTTTTCTTTTTTCTGTAGCTTAGTTGTGTTTTTATGTTTTAGTTTATGTTTGAGCTGGGTTAGGTGCTAAGTGCTATGTGAGATGTGTGAGTGATTACATTGCTGATGTGTTTAGTTCTCAGTTATAGTACAGCCAAACAGGACAGCCCATGGTGTGAGGCATTCTTAAGCCACAGAAATGCATACCTTAGCCCCATGTTTCTGAAGCACCTCCAGGATGTCATTATGAGCCCTCTCAGCTGCTACATGCAGAGGTGTCATGAAACTAGAGAGAAAAAGAAAAAACAAGAAAGCAGAGAGGGAATGCAGTTAAAATGACAAGAAATACTCTGCTGGCCAGGAATACCTAAATATAAATACCATGTAATAGTCAATCAATAGAAACAAAAAAGAATTAAGAACAAAAACAATTTTTAAAAAGTAATAAAAAAGATTTAGCTGGAGTCTTAGACATGTATTATAAAATTCTGTACACTGTGAGCACAGGCACTTACTCTTTGTTTTTCTCATTGACATTGGCCCCTTTACGCAGCAAGAGCTCTGTCACTTGCTTTCTCTTGGGATGTGCTGAGGCAACTGCACAATGCTGCAATAAAAGAGTTTCTAATATCACCAAGCTTGCATTAAAGCTAAGTACTCTTGTGGATGTCAATCCAGTTGTGGATGTCAAAGAGCCAAGAGAGAGTAACTGAGGAGCTCACCAGTGCTGTCTCGTGGGTCTGTGGGTGCTTAAAGTTAATGATCTCCAGAGCCAGGGTCTTCTTCACTTTGGCCATGTCAGCCTCACGTGCCGCCTGGAGCAAGGAATGGCCCTTAAACTCATCTGCAGGCATATGGAACAAACATGAGATCATGGGGCCACGAAACACCCTAACACAATCTAACACCATGCTGCCATCATCTACTGTAGCTTTTTTAAAATGTTTAAGTAAGGTTTACAACATCTGCGAGGCTCAATCAGAGGATCATTTGAGAAATAAAAGCAAGACATCAATGCAAGCCTTTACACTATACACACTGTACAATATCTCCCCCATTTTGACAAAAGCCGGATGGCAGCTTATTCCTTGTATCACCACACAAGGTTCTTGTCAAACTAGAGCCCCCTCTCTCCCTCTCTCTTTCTCTCTCAATAATGCAAGATAAGAAACATCTTGATTTATTGATCCTTTAAAGCTTAAGTTTACTAATTTCCACGATTATCTTCTTACTATATTTCATAGTCTTCATGATTTATTTACTCAAGACATATGTTCTTTTGTCCAATTCAAGCTGGGCAGCAAAATTTGCTGATTGTGGTGTCAGATCAGCCAAGGAAGCAATTAGAGCTAGCTATATGTAAACATTTGAAACCAAGCCAACAGATTTAAAGGTGACATGAACATTACACATTTCATGCGATCATGTGAGAGACCACCTTTCATCATGACTTGCAAATGAGTGAAGCATTGCAGTTGCTCGGTGCTTAGATGTATAAATGAGCACTAATGTATTTTTTAGTTCCTTCGTGTGAGCCTCTGAAGAACAAGTGGGCTAATTTTATTTTCTCTGGAATTGCGTGAATACAACTTCCTGATGTCTGCACCAAACATTTCGCTGACGACTGTTTCCTCAACTTTGAAAATTAAGGCTGAATCAGTTCCAACACTATATTATTTTGTTGCTTTGCTGTATATGGTTTCCTAGCTTTTTACCCTTAGAATGTGTCTGTAATATTAGCTCTGTGGCTAACAGCTAACAGCCCAGTCTAAAGGTAGATAGCACTAGGTGTCTGTGTGTGAATGGTGTGTGAATACACACATTAACTTGAGTTTTGTATTTCTTTGTCATTTGGATAACCATGCTGCCGTTGGTATTATGGCACACCCAATATTTGCCTTTCCCTTCACTGAAATGACAATACAGTAGTCGCAAGCTGGCCCCTCCCCCCCTTGCCCCGCCTATCTCCTCCTCACCCCACCTCTACTCATTATTATTTAAAGCCATGGACAAAGAAACAATGTGTCATGGAGAAATCTCATTGTGGGACTGGCTCTAAGTGGCTGTAATTCTGCAACAAGGCTGAACTGCGGAAAGATGCAGTATTATGGGACCACTAAGACCTACTTAAAAGCATAAAAAATCAGCATGTCATGGGACCTTTAAGCATCCAAATAACTTTCAATGTTGAGCACAGCAATCTAGCAGTAGGTGCATAAAGAGACTTTAAAACGTTTTTTTACTAGATACATAAAAAGCTTATTTGGTTACACAATACTGCAATTTTCTGAAAGTCAAAAGTGACAATCTGGTCATACGTGAACACACCACAGCACACAGTGTGAACAGCACAAAATACTTCCTCTGCATTTAACCCATTCACCAAGTGAAGCAGGGGGCAGCCAGGAACACGGCGCCCAGGGAGCAGTGCGTTGGGACGGTAACTTGCTCAGGGAATCTCAGAGGTTCCTAGCGGTCTTGGGGATCATACCTGGACTCTGATCATAAGGCGAATGCCCTAAACACTAGGCTACCAACTGCATCATGCTATATTTAGTGATATAGACAAATGTTACATTATACACAGACACAGACAACAAATATACTTTTTTTGCTCTGTGGGTACTGCTATGTTAACTACATCTCTTAAGGCATATAAGTCACACAAGTGACTTGCTAATAAATGCAGAATAACACACACTACACCTATGAAAGCACGTAAAATAATTAAATAGCTGGATAAAGTAAAACCAAATTAGAACCAAAATAGCCAAGAAAAAAGTTCCTTATAAACTTTGAAAACAATGCTCTAGTAAAATAATAGTAATTGTAATCTTAAATGATCCAAAACCACACAATATTGTAATACTGACAGCTGGCTTTACACCGTAGAATTTTGGTTGTCTTTGTTGGAGAATGGTAAATCAGTTCCCCATCGCACTAAAGCAGACCTAGGAGAGAAGATAAAACTGTACTTACATGTCAGTCTCTCTTTAAGTTCTGGGGTGGGGGCCATGTCTACAGCACTTTTTCCATGACAGTTTACCAAGGTAGGGTCTGCTCCATGGCTGAGGAGAAGGGAACACACTTCCACGCGGTTCTTCGATGCAGCCTCATGAAGTGGGGTGAACTGCCATAAGTCCATGGCATTTACACATGCACCATGCTACAAACAGATATGTGAAATAACCACTGCAGCACTCTGTTTGCAGTAAAATATCTCTGTGATCCCAATAACATTTACAAACACAGAACAGCCCTACTTGGATACAGACACGGTCATTATCAGTTATGACTTTCTACTGCCAGCTTAGCTCAAGAAAGTTAACAGAGATCAATAACATTTTCAGCAAATGCTGCATCGTTCGGAAAGAGAATAATGACTAGTAAGTAGAGTCAAAAACGTGAAAGGGGAAAAAAAGATGCAAGAGGATCATACACCTCTATGAGCTAAAAGAGGCAGTCGGGGGCAGAAGCTTTAGTGAACAATGCTTCCACAAAATTTACTTCTGATAAAATTTATTTTTAAGTGTCTTTTTGATCCTTACACAGCATCTTTAATCTGATCCAGAGAAAAAACCTAAAGCAGATCAGCTGCTGATGTTCTGAGGCCAGTGTTTTGTCATCTACAGGCAGCCTGGTTACTTTGCTATGCTCTGATAAAGCACACTTCAGGCATAAGTGGATGCTGCATGTGTCTAAATGTGAGCAATGGTTCATATACAATGCCCCGGTTATTAATGTAAGCCATGGTGATCAAAGCTTAGTTCTTCATAACAAGGGAGGGTCATGGGACAAGGGGCAGGCTGTGCATTTGGCTGAAAAACTATTAATTTAGAATATAGCATATACTACCACAGGATGGGCCTATTTAAGACTGACACCTCTCATTCAGCTGAAGGCATTTGTTTCTACAGAAAAATGCTCATCCAATCATCTTATAAGCTGTAAGTAAGTGGAACTTGTCAAATACATCTCAGTTTAATAAACTCTGGAGGAGAATATAATGAATAACATTTTCACAGTTCATGTAAGTTAGCTGTGAACTTAAACTCAAGATACTTAAAACAAGTGAAGTCTTACCTTTAGCAGCAGCTCTGTAACCTCATAGTGACCATAGGAGCAAGCATTGTGCAGTGGAACTAGGCCACTATAGACAAAATTCAAAGGCTGTCAGTAATTTACCCACTTACTTTGGTCTTGCAATACAAACATTAGATTCAAATTTAAAGTGGGTCAAGTAATTAAACTGTTTGAAAAACTAAACATATAACCAAGACAAGACTTACCCTTTATCTTTTGCATGCACATCTGCACCATGCTGGAGAAGCAGCTGTACAATTCTGACTCTGTTGTATCCTGCCGCCAGATGCAATGGAGTGGACTGCAAGGCAAGAGGGGATTTGATGATTACAAAGCAGTTAAAAATAAATGTAAGCTAGCAAGACAACCCAGTACCACCTATTCTTCCAAACAACCCAGTACCACCTATGAGGCAGCAAGACAAAGCATCTCTATGAGAAGCTGTTTCAAAAGTACAGGCATAACCTGTCTCTTCTGGCACACAGAAAACTAAGGGAGTACTCAGTGGAGAGAACATAAGAAAATAAATAGCGGGTTGAGCATCCTTTGGAAAGTGCCAATCAGTGCTTCTACGCTGCTCCAAAGAGGACACATTGCACTGCCACTCAGCTGCAAATGGACTCCTCCGCCAATAGCTCAAATTCATATGTCACCAGAATCTGCTCATGAAAGATCAGCTTTAGAACTTGTACTAGGAAAAAACAGGGTACTCAAATAATAACCCGATAATAGATACCTAAGAATGAGTGCCTATTTAATAATTCGATAAGACTAATGACCATATCTAGAAATTGGATCAAAAATGTACAACAAAGCATTAAATAATCTACTCCTCATAAAAAGTTCATTGACCTAATGAAAAAAAATAATATTAGCACACATTGCTGAGGATCAAGAATACCCAAAAAACACTTCCCAGTACAAAGAATATGTGATGCTTACTTCATAATTTAAAGAGCCCAAGCTGAACCTGTCACCTTCTGGTCATTGCGGACAAAGTGAATTAACAATGATACCCATAAAGACCATCTACTGACTAAGTTGTATGACAAAAATCTGTCTAGAACCCAGAGACTCTGTGGTCTGATCATGAATTTATAAATGGTAAATAATCAGTAAATAACCATTTTAAAAGAACGCAACAACAAAAAAGGAAAATTAAAAGTGTCATGGCACACACTGAAAAACAGCAGTGAACTTGTAAACAGAGAGTGCGCTGGACTTCAAAGACAGTGCCCAAAAAAAAGGACAGCAGTGAGAGTTAAGGTGAGTTTTGGAGCAGTCTACACAAAATAAATGGGCAAACCTCCCATAACATTCTCTGAAAGGAGTTTACAAACAAGAATAACTGGACAAAATCCACAAAGATGTATCAATTAAAACACAAGGCACACACTAAGACTTTTATAAGTCTAATGTTTCCTACTTTTTAATATTAACTGTTCAGCCAAACACAAATGAAATCAGCACATAACACAAATCGGCACATAATCAACAGCAAAGAAAATGGGAACTTTGAATTGTACCCTTTTTTCTTTCTAAGAAGGCAGACAAAATGCAGTGGCAAGCTTTGTTGGCATGCATGTCATACAAAAAACGTCAAATTAAAACAAAACAGGAAAGGAACACAGCTGTGAGAGTGGTGTGGTAAGGGTAAGAACATTGTAATACTAAAGAGTGCAGAGAGGGGAGAAACAGCAGTAACCTTTCACAAAATAAAAAAAAAAAACAGGCAGTGATGTGTGTTGATCCTCCTCAGAGATAAGAGGGTCTACACTATGGTTTACCATCCTGATATGGTTTGCACTCAGCATAATGGTCCAGGAGCTTCAGTGGGTGAATGAAATGTGACCAACCAAAAGGCCCAAGTCCAGAAATGTGCATGAGGAATTCAGAGCCAGCGGACTGATGAACAAAACAAACCCAAAAGAATTCAAAGGAAATAAAGTGCAGTCAGTCTAATAGCCGTTATTGAAAATAACTTACCAGCATTTTTTGAGATGTCGACTGATAGACAATGTCGCCAGAATCAAATAAAAACAAAACAGAACAAAAACAAAACAACACAAATAATGATATAATGATAGCATCATGTTATTTTGGCAAGTACTAAAGAGCTGCAGTTATTGCTCTTCTTTAACTTCCCCAAGGGTATAACACTTGTCTGCTTCTTCCGAGCTCTGTGTGTCTTTAGGCAGTGAGTCTGTGGATTCCTTATTGCAACAGTGATTAATCACTAATGTAAAGAGCTGTCATTTATCATTCAGTTCCACTCTGCACTGGCTTGAAAAGAATTTGACTGTATTTTTTCTGTTGACATATAATTGTGTAAGCACTGTTCACAATCACCATATCATATAGCTGGACTGTGGCTATGCTTATTTGCACAGGGCCCACACACACCATAAATGGTCTGCAGGAATATATGTACATAAAAAGAACATCCAAAAGCTATTAGACATTGAATTTATTTCAGATATTACATTAACATTTTCCAAGAACTATAATCACCATGGTGACAAAGTGGATTGAGTTCTCCTCTGGTGATTATTACAGTAAACACATTGCCTACAGACACAAAGGTGTCACAGCAATTGATCCTACCAGAACTAATTTTCAGACTATGCTTATGAGTTTGACACACTGCACAGGTTTTAGAACATGGAGCATCATTTAAAAGGGTTTAGAGATATCAAATCACAAGCAAAGTCACAACTTTGTCAAATTACATATTTTGTTTTAATACAGTAAATATTTTAATACAGTAAATATACCTCATATAAATAGAATTACTACAGGTAACTTTATACAGGTAACATTCAAGAGCAGGATTTCTATTTATTAAATTCAAGAATTGTAATGAAAAATTATCTATCTATCTATCTATCTATCTATCTATATCTATATCTATATCTATATCTATATATATATATATATATATATATATATACACACATAAACATAAACATACATGTACCATAACTTCTTAACAGGCCACAATTGTTTAGTCAAGAATGGAATAATGGAAATACTATGCTTTCCCCTGAAGAATTCGGTGTAGGGTGAACCAATCTGTCAGAATGTCCACATAAACCATGATCACTAAAGAACACTGAAGCGTTTATTTTTAAATAAACTATGTGTCAACAATAGAAATCTATGTTGACAACCTAACTGATGTCGTCAACAGTGATGTTTAATCACGTCAGCCCAAGCGAGATGTAATCTCCGGTGAACTAGAAATGGATAGCATATCGACAGGCCGGGGGGACCAGCTACAGAGGGCTACTCAGGAGGACTAAGTAGATGTGGCAGGACAACCTTTTTCCAGCTCCCCCTGAGGCAAGGGAGTGAGTCAGGCACAGACACACAACAGGTCCACAAAAGGAACTGCAAGTTTTCTAGAGCTTAAGGCAGCAAAACCCAGATTGTCAAAAAGCGTAAAACAATGGTCAAAAACAGAACGCACACCTTCAACAATAATAAAGAAGTTTCAGTAAGTTAAGTAGTACATGTAAATACGGGTTGTATTTGTGAAAGTAGGTTGACAATTCAAGGACAAAGAAGAGAACAGCAGGAACTTAAATTAACGCACAAATAATATCTGTTAAGATCAAGGGAGATACAAGGGCATGAGAGAGAAACAGTACAAGGAAGAAAGAGCGAGAGAATGAGGGAAAGATTCTGTATGATAGAGAGAAAGAACATGCAAGAGAGAGATTGTAAAATTATTCAGTGACTAACAGATGGAGCTGGCGATGGCTCTCAGAATCAGCCCTCAATCAAGATGAGCTGGACTGAACACAAATCCAAACAAGAACAGAGCGGGCTCCTGAAGCACAGCTAAAGGGAACTGATTTAAATGCAGAACAGCTAGGAGCTGCTCCCACAGCATATGAGAAATTAGCGTCATATATCAAACAGGGGTATGAGCGAGAGAGCTGAAAGCCAATAAGAAGGGAAGACAGCTCCTTGTACCTCCAGCTCATGTTTTTCCACAAGTAGGAACATTTCTTTGACATTTCTTTGTCCCCGTTTCTCGTTGTCTCTTCAACTCGCCATGGAGGAACTGTTTTGTAACCATGCCAACAGTGATTGCTTCTCCACTGTTGTTGCCATGGTGCCAATGACTGCATGCTATAGCTAGTATAAAATCAGCATAGTTAAAGGACTAAAAACACTGAGCACACCTGGGTCATAGGGACCATTTTGACCCACAAGGGAGCAAGTAGTAAATATCCACCTATTAAACACTTGAGCCCTATGATTAGCAAGGCTGGGTAAAAAAATACAGTCTTGAAGATGAAGGCTGAACACACAAGAGCTAGTTACACGCTGAGTGGATCAATACGATATTAGCCCTTTCTAAACCTTGCTGATATCTCACTACAAAGATGAAATATAGCCCTCCCCATCTCTTTAAAACAGTTTACTGCACTGGAGCTTATACAATAAACTGCAAAGCTCCCATGAGTAGAGGTTGGGATGTTCAGACTGCTAATTGTACTAAAGATCAAACTCTAATTCTACCAAAAAAAACTCCACATATCTCCACAGATACACAAGTCATCCTCAGTTTTTCAAATGATCACTGTTCTTCTGCTTCCACAGTCAGTCCGAAATCTATACCACATCAACAAATTACTTGTTGACAAAGGTTTAATAGATAACATATATTATTTTGACTTTTTTTTTGTAACAGAGTATGCGTTAGCACCGCAACTTTACAAAATGCTATCAAATACGGAGTACATAGTTCTCACACCTACACCAGGGGTCGGCAACCTTTAACACACAAAGAGCCATTTGGACTCCACAGAGAAAACAGCAGGTGCCACAAATCCTTTCTGACATCTAGGATAAAATGAATATATTATTTTTAGAGGTGGGCATAGATTTTTTTTATGCCGCTAATCTTATTGGAATCATGGCGTTAACGGCGATAAAATACCCGTAACACCGTAAAACCTTAACATCTGACAGCGTCAATTGACATAATTTCATAATTTTCAGAATCGCGTCTATTGGCCTATTGGAGCAGCAAGCATGCTCTGTAAGAGCCATATGGGTGTGGTGTAGGCACACGTACACACATTTACATATTATTGTTGTTTTATACTGTTGTGCTTGAGAATCAAACTCCTTGTATGTGTTCACTCACATGCTGATGCTAATTCTGATTCTGATATGGCGACTGGCTCTGTATGACACATTTACATTTACATTTGCGGCATTTATCAGACGCTTTTATCCAAAGCGACTTTCATTCCCTACCTACAGTGGCAGTCTCTCCCTGGAGCAACTTGGGGTTAAGGGTCTTGCTCAGTAACCCAGTGGTGGTATGTTGAAGGTAGGATTCAAACCCATGACCTCTTGGTCTGGGGGCAAGTATTGGTCTGGGGGCCACTGAGCTACCTCCACCCCACACCATTTAGGATCCTCTTCTAAACCTGTTCTCAATGAACAATGTTGGTGGGTATTTTGGAGTGCTTTTGCAGATGAGATGATGGTTCATAGCACATCAGAAAGTAAGATAGTTAGCAAAAACAGAAAAAAATAGACAGAATACACCAGCATGACTGTGTGGTGCAAGATATTCAAACCAGTGAAGTGGCCCATGTTAACCGCTTTATTGTACAAGCTTACTCACAGCCAGAACCCAACTCGATTGGTTTATTCAAGTGTAAGCAGATAAGAATGTATAAGTCAGAATAAAATAAAACATGAGGAATAAAAGGAAATAAATGACTATTCTCCCTCTAAAGTACATGATTGATAGGATTTATAACGGTGTTATGTTTAGTTTTTTTAATAAGATATGATGATGATGTTCTCCACTTTACGGTTCTAATTACATACACTTCAGAAAATTCAATTATCTTTAAGTTAGAGTTAACCCAGATCACAACAGGCTTTAATGCTTTTATTGTAATATAAATGTATGGACACAGCTTGTTTTTAATCTATGAATGCCAGTTTTGCATCTGCTGGTTCACAGAAATCGGTAGCAGACTACAACAATTTTAATAGGCATTGCAGTCGGCAGCCCCTCCCCGGCTACCTGGATGATCCGATGTTTACATGACAGTCAGTTCGGTACTCATTTAAAGTTGCGTGCCACAATTTTTTCCTCCATAGATAGCCAGGGAGAGCTTCGGAGAGCTTTGGGAATTTGGCTCTCTACAACGAAAAATGTGGCATTTTACATGGACTCAGCTCCCAGAGACTCCGTGGCAAAGTTCTCCTCTGTGCAGAACTGGCACATCGGTCCTATGAGCACAGACTTTCTGAGCCGCAATGCTTCGTTGGGCAAGCACCCAGCCACGCCAAACATGACATGCCAGTCTCTGTGAGACCTTTCCAACTTTGTGCCCCAGTCCATGGGGATGTTCAGGTATTCACCCAAAACCTTCCCACATTGTTCTCTACGGAGGGCGGGGGGAAAAGGCATTTAAATGTGCTGCCAAGTTCTGCTAATAATACCAACACATTTAATTTAGCTAGTTCTGCAAAATTTTACAAGGACCCTCAGCTCTCATACGCAGAGAAACAGTGTTACGCTTTCAATTATTTAATAAAGTTCCTGTGTTTGTTTTACTGAAAATAGTATTGAGTATCATCCTTAGTATCGGTATTGAGTTTGAAATTTCAGTATCGTGACAAGCCTAGTGCTTTCATAAAAAGTGTTTCGTAAAAATTGCCCAATTATTTTAATTCACAGACTTCACACTATAGTGGCTTAAATGCATCTGAAGAGGTAATTCTCGCTCAGCTTTCAGTCTTGACCATAAAACTAAATGCAAAAAGCCACTTCCAATGTGCCAAAAGAGCATCCTAGGAAGTGCTGACGTAGTACGTCTTTATCTTAACAGATATGCATGATTCCGTCACACTGATTACCACTGTTTATTATTTTTAAAATTGAGACAACCTTTAAAGGCCAGAATTGTACAACCATTGTGCTGCATTTATGTCCATCAGTTAGAATATCAGTAAGAAATATCTTTTGTCCCTGGCTATTAATATGCTCTCTATGCAATATACTCTCTCCAGCCCATCAGTGATTTTCACCTTTGAGTCATCACAGCTCTGCAAATGAGCCCTTTTAGTGATCTGTATAGAAACAGAAAACTCCATTCTGTTAGACATTTGGGAAAGGAGAGTGCACACAGCCTTAGAGAGATGGCACAGTGGTAACAGGACTTTGCTTCCATCTCTGACCCTTCTATTTTCCCCCTATGGATACACATGCATTTGGCACCAGAATAGCTCCTAACGAATGGATGTTTTGGTAATGACCAACAGTTGCGTCATAAAGAGGCTCAGAATTTCAAGACAGGGTGCCTTCTTTTAATGGGCTGTGTACAATAACCTCTCCTTTCACTGATAAGAATAATTGAGCAAATGAGGAGGGCTCTGGCAAATCAGCACAGCTCACTAGTGTCCTGATTTAATATTCCTGTGCTTAATCACACATCTCATTACCTACTAGTCACATCGGATTTGTCACACAGAGATAGCAGTAGACAGATTTGAAAACCACCTCAGCTGGGTAACCTGTTGTTCTGTATCACCACATAATCAGAACAAAATTAGCTTTTGTTTTCGATCAAGAGGCTTTGGGCTCAAATCTTTCCAGGGAGATCCAGTTCTCTACAAGGCAAGGATGTGATTTGAAGCACATCCACTATTCATCATCCGCAACACAGCAGCTGCGCAAGGCACTGGATCCTTGCAGGTCTGGCTAAATTGTGCACAAACCATACGCCTGCTCCACACATGCAGAACAGAGAAGGGAACTGGAAGTCCAGGCTGAATACAGAGCAGTTCAAGGGGGTACATTTAGCATATGAATGCCTCAGCATGCAGAAGCTCCTCCAGGGTCACTACTGCTACAAAATGTTGAGATGACAAGGCTATCTAAAAAATATGGGTGTCTGATGGGGGGAAGCAGTGCTTTCCCAAAGAACGTGCCTGAGAAGAAAAAATACTGCAGTAATTGCAGGGGATACTAAGCTTAAAGGAATACATTGGGGGGAAAACTGCATCCGTTACAGAATAAAATGCCACTATAAAACATACCATGGCACTTGGTATCAAAATAAGCTTGTTGCACTGTCGATGTATATCAAAGTAGGCAATATCTCCTGTGGTACATCAACTAGAAAGCCTTGAAAATACACTTTATAGTGAGAGGTACTGTTTGAAGAAATTACGTTTCAATTTCTAGGGCAGAAATAACTGTTGGGACCTTTGAATTCAATGCACAATGGAGAAAAAAAAGCTGAATGAAAAAGGAAAATAGCCTGCACGTCTCAGGAACCTGATACCACCTAAGACCATCAGTACCAAGCAAATATATATGACAGTCACATTCTAAAAAGAGTTTCAATACTGCCTTATACAAACACCAATTAAATAATACATGCACAAGCTGAAATTCACAGACAAATGGACAATACAAAATAATAACAGACAATGGTTCCCTTAAAAAAATTCCCATGGGAGATTAAGAATAGGTATTACACGCCCCAAACCGGGGAATATACAATATTAAGTCACCAAGGCACAAGGGATGTCTCAATAAAAACTGAAATGATGTATGAAATGGATGACCTTATATATAAAAACAAGCCACTTTATTACATACACTATTACGTAACACACGGGCATTGTATCTTCAATCAGGCAATATCTTTAACATTAAAACTTAAACATTTAAAATGAAAACTTCTGACATCTTAAGAGAAAAACACTGATTATGTTGTTACAACAACAACCGTCGTGGATGTGAAATATTCAGTAGCAAGTGAACAGTAAGTTCATCAAGTTGGTGTGTTGGAAGCAAGTAAAACACAGAAGTACACAGGTACCTGAAAAATTGTGATGATTCAATGACTGAGGCAGAGCATCTCCAAAATGTTATGTCTTGTGGAGTGTTCTATGAAAAGTAGTGCAGTTAAAGGACAAACTGTGTTCTGGCAACAGGGTCATGGCCTCCCAATGCTGATGCGTGGAAAGTACATAAACGGGCTAGCCTGTCTAGTCTGAACCCTGAGAAAGTACTGTAGCATAAACTGTTGCTATGATAGAAAGGTGCCAGAATGCACAGCGGAACACAGCTTGCTGCTTATGTTGCTGCATAGTTACAGATTGACTATTGTGCTCATGCTTAACTCTCTCCACCACAGAAAGTATTTTGCCCATAGCTCCCGTTTCCTCTATAGAGATAATCAAGTATTATTTACTTCATGTCGTTTTTTGTTTATATATATATTCTGTGGATTTTAATTCAGGAAAAGTATCACTCATATATAGGGTTAACAAAACCTGCAGAACACATAATAAACATTTTGTGGACCATGAACACATTGGAACACAAAGGCAAGAAGCACACCTGCTGGGTCTGTACTGCTGGCATATGATGCGCTGGTTATCAGGGGCAATAAAAGGTGCTGTTTCTCTTTTTAAAAAATAACAGAAAAGGAAAAAGCACAGACGGGAACACAGCCAAACATATTAATCCACTGCCATAAGGCATACCCCTAACAGTTGCTCAAAATGCAGAAACCACAGATACATTGCAGCAATGAAAATGAGCAGGTAGACAGACATTACAGCTATTTCTATCTTTGCATTACTGCTCATCATCTACAGTTCAATTCTAGCCAGTAGAGGATAACTGGAAAACTACAGACAAACCACCACCTGCCCCTGTGCTCATGGTCAAAACACAGTGACAGCATTAGTCAAATAAAATATGCTGGTAACCTGAGATGTATAAATAAACAGATAATACACCCATGCATTCCTCTACCAAAAACCTCAACCACACTAAACCACAGTTACATGGTACTGAAAGGTAACATATGAAGTTTAGTCACAAAGCCAAATAATACAGTTATGGATACAAATATGATCCACAGATGTAGCCTATGTATTTGCAAAGAGCCTTGCCTCATACAAGAGAAATTACTCCTGAAAACAATTAACTTTACTCTCAGCAGAGTCTCTCTCTGATACCAGCTTACAAGTCTGTAAAGAGCACCACAGCCTCATATGATGCAGAGGGGGCAGCACAGAATCTTCATTAAAAGAAAAAAGGCAAGGCTGAAGGTTTTCTATGCATAATGCACATAGCATATATGCTTATATGTACATTTTGTGCTGTTACGTTGGCTGTAATCACTGTAGTGAGTATCTTCATGCTGTACTCAAATTGCTGCAGTGCTTGGTGGACTAAATGATGATCGCAATAAATATCACACACAAACACAGAGCAACACTGAGAATGAAATGGAATTGCATCACAGAAAGACATCAAAGATTATGACTCCAGCCCTAGAAAGGCATGATACTATTTTAATCAATAACTGCCAGCATGCAAAAAAACTCCATTAATAACAACAGTACAACACAAAGAGAAAGAGAACCCTCCAAATGCCTGAAGCCCATTTCTGTGGTGATGTGTCAGGCAGCTGTGTTGAGGCTAGTTAAAGCAGTGAAATGGGTTATAAGGCAACGAAGGCCTGGGTCGATACAAGGCAATCTTTGAAGGCCGATCTACAGTGAGCTCAGTGTTCTCACCTGTGTCCAGCCACTAAAAGGTCTAGTCAAACATTCACAGTCTAATTTCAATGTGCCTTTGTACACCTGCCTTGATGGAATAAATCATCTCAAGAGGAAAGAAATAGACTTGGGTAATACCCTGCTGGTCATCATAACACAATGGATTAAAATGAATGGAACAGTAACACTAAATCATTAAAAGCTTTAATAAGCTTTACTGCACTATACAGTGCTATGAAAAAGCATTTGCCTCTTCCTGATTTTATATTTGTTTGCAGGCTTTTTTCAGATTATTAAACAAAATTAAATATTAGTCAAAGATAACCCTAAGTACACACAAAAAGCAGTTTTTAAGTGACAATTTTATTTATTAAGGAAAAAACTGCCTAAACCTATATGGCCCTATGGGAAAAAGTAACTGCCCATCTGGTAAAATCATTAAGTAACTTTGGTTAATTACACTGTTTGAAATGCTGAGTGCAGTTTCATTAGCCACACCCAAGCCTGATTACTGCCAGGCCTGTTGAAACAGGAGATCACTCAAAACGTAGCCTAAAAGATCCCAAAAAGGGAAGACATGCCACAGTCTAAAGAAATTCAGGAACAGTTTAGAAACAAAGTAATTGACATCTATCAGTCACAAAAAAACCTCAGAACAACATTTAAAGAACTGCAGGCCTCATCTGCCTCTGTTAAGGTCTTTGTTCATGACTCAACCACAACAAACAGACTGGGCAAAAATGCCATGCATGGCAGAGTTCCAAGGTGAAGTCTTTTGGGACAATATTCTGTGGACTGACAAACCAAAAGTTAACGTTTTTGGGAAGTGTGTAACATCTGGTGTAAAGGCAACACGGCATTTTAGAAAAAGGACATCATGCCAACATTAATTCTGCTCTCTACCAACAAATCCTGAAGAAGAATTTGCAGCCATCGGTTTGTGACCTAACGCTGAAGCGCACTTGGATTCGACAAGAGGACAAAACGATCCAAAACACCAGCAAGACCTTAAAAAGGCGGTTCATGCTCAGAAATCCTCCAATATGGCTGAATTAAAACATTTCAGCAAAAAAGATTGGGCCAAAATTCCTGTATAGCAATCTGAAAGACTCACTGGCAGTTATTGCAAATGCTTAATTGCAGTTGTTGCTACTAAGGGTGGCACAAGCAGTTATTAGGATTTAGGGGGCAATTACTTTTTCAATTACTTATCACTTAAAAACTGCATTTTGTATTTACTTAGGTTGTCTTTGTCTAATATTTAAATTTTATTTAATAATCTGAAATATTTAAGTGTGACAAACATGCAAAAAATAAAATCAGAAAGAGAGCAAATACTTTTTCACAGCACTGTACCTGACATGTATCAAACATGTTTGAGAGGACAATTTGCTGAGAAGACTTGGTAAATAGTCAATATTGAATAAATATGCTTGCGGCAGACACTGCTATGGCCACATATACTTTTGTCTTCTAAATTAAATCCCATATGTTAGTAACAGATTTACTAACAGATTTAACTCACTAGAAGTCATTTTTATAACTCTTGCAATGTTTCTCTTGCCCTGAGGTACATAAAATTAAATAAACGTTCCATAACCTCTACTGATATTAAATAAACGTTTTCACAGAATTATGAAATATGAAAAAGTCTTAATATAATAAAAATGTAAGAGGGCTGCAAATTAAAGTTTCAGGTAATCTCAAGTCAGAACAAACAAACTAAAATGTGATGAGTAATTGCATGTGGAAGGTGTCGCTTTCATACCCTTTGATGCTGTAATTACCCTGCAACTTGCCACTGTGTGCATAGAGGGGGATTTAAGTTGGCCCTGAATCAGGGCACATTTGAATAATGAAGAAGAGAAATTCATGTTTTTTCTTAAGCTTTAAATAGTGATACTTTGCAGTATGTACTGCATACGAAAACACTATTGGAATATTAGCTTTAAACAGGATCAGTGACATATCTGATAAATCAAATGAGATGAGCATCATCTTTTTCATTTTTGCCCTGTTTGGTCAGTTATTTTTAAACAAGCTATATAAGAATGTGTAGGGCAGATGCTCTTACCTTTCGGCCATCACTGGCATGGCAATTGACATTCAGCGGGGTGAGCAGGGCCATGAGCTTCTCTTCATTTCCGCTCCTGAAGCAGAGCAGGACTTATAAAAAAAAACACAGGGAAACAGCACAGTGGCAAAACACACTGAATTTGCAGAAGAAGAGTTAAGAGGCAAGTAGACAATGCAGGAAAAATAAAACCCTAGTAAAAGCAGAGGGAATGGGGGACAGCTTCTGTTAGTCTTGCCTTATAAAACAAGAGGGGTGGGGGCAAAAATAATAGACTGTGTTTTTAAACATGGACAAAAACACAGCCCTGAGCTACTGGCTAGGCCTCTTAAGAGAATAAACAAGAATGTCTCCAGTCCCAGAGTGGTCTGTGTTGGCAATGCCTGTGGCCTGCAGCACGTTTTACTCATCTGCACCTGTCTATGTTCCCCCTCCAACACCCCCACCCCACCCCACTGAGGTCAGGCAGCTCAGCCAAGCCAAATTCAGCAGTGGAGGATCAAAGCCAAAATGCCATTTCATGAAACAAGGGGGCATATACATGCCAGGAAAACCTCAAACTTTTCATAAGTTTGTTTGGAGCAGCTTAAGACAGGTGGAGAACAGAAAACAATTACGTTTTAGTATGGTTCTTATCAAAGCCACTCTGCAAGATTTCTTGAGGCCTCTAAGTTGGCACAGCCATGTTTTCTACTGTGGCAAATATATCATTAATTTACCACACAAAAATCTTTTTTCTTTTAAATTTCTGTAAGGTGTCAGAACCTTTGATCCTCAAGAAGTGGAGAATAACAGCATGAGCCAACCAAGTACACAGACCGTTCTTTACCTTCTACCTAACATAAAAACTCCTGATTTATTCCTCCCAAGCTCATTTAGCACAGATAGACAGTCTCAGTGAAGACACTTAATTTAGATTCAAGCCCTGTCACTACCATTGGGAAGCAGGACAGGCCGAAGGATTATAACATGGGATAGGGCTGAGGTTTTCATCAGATTTTCAGGAGAGACCAGAAACCATAGAACTGAACCTAGTCAAACTGCCTTCCCCTTGCTGGCTGTTCACCTGTCTGAAGCCTGTCTAACCTGGATTCTGGGACTAAACCAAGACACAAGTCTCAAATAAGCACAGAAGAAACACAGCTTTATTTTCATGTTGTGAGCAAAGGGAGTGGACCAAGCCTAAATGAAAGCCCTTTCCTGCACTGAAGTCCCTGGGATCATACCTCTGCCTAATGACTGTGTAGGCAAGAATTACCTTTGTAGTTTATCTTGCCTGCTCTCTTGATCATTATTATATACCAGAATCCTGATTTGTACCCAAGCTGGAGGCTGTACCAGAGGCAGGGCTATAAAAAGAGGGAAGAACACAGTGGAGCTGAGCATGAAATACATATCTGAATTGGCATGACATGGTGAGGAGCTTAAGGCAAAAGAGCCACTACTGGGAAAGCCACCGTCACCGGCCTCTAGAAGCAGGTTCCTTTCATGCTACTCAGAATAGATACAACAATATGACCTGCTAGGTTCAGCATGCTCAGAGATCTGTGGTCAGTAGGACAACAGGTAGGACAGAAAGAAGAAGCAGATAAACCATGCATTCATCCTCTGCCTTTTCCATTAGGGCTAAGATGTCAATAATTGAAAAATCCACTCTTGGTGGATAGCACTGTGCCTTTAGCATGATGCTAAATAGCAGCAAATCTTCTAAAGCCGGCTCTTAGCTGTTCCAGTCTGCCACAGACACACGCAAAAACACCATCCATCACTGAGTGCCCCCCACCCCAAATTAAAACATGCAATAATACCCGAGAGAAGAATATTTATACTGAAGGAGATGGTTTGAAAAACATATAAGAGGTGCAGACATACAAGGAGGGAGGAGAGAGGTGAAGGTACATGTACTCACCTTGCTGCTTCCAGGAGTTCATCCTTCTTGTATTCGCCTAAGTGATTGCAAAAAATCATGATGTCAGAAGTATGTAGAATGAAGGATGCACAGAAGCAGCAGGAAGCCAGAGTAACACAGCAGCGCTGGACCAGCGGGAGTCCAACATCCAGTGCAAAAATCCACACACAGACTTCCTCTCTCACACACACATATCAGCAGTGGTATGCACACGCACACGCACACACACACACACACATAAGGAGCCTGCCTGCCTGCATTCTCTCTCTCTCTCTCTTTATCTTTTTCTCTCTCTGTGTTGTAGTACAGCGTCCACCCCTCTTTCCTGATGAAACTGTGACGTTGAATAGAGTGTGGTGGTCACGGCATCATAAGTGTCTTGGATACGGCCAGCAACCTGACGCATATCCTTAGTTCCTGGTTAAATTAAATGGTTGGCTGTCTCAGATAGACGTAAGATCCTCCTTTTTTTCTTCCGTTTCCATAGCAAGACAGTATTCCAGATAGCTCTTGTCTATTTTAATGTGTGTATGGGAGGTGTTGTTTCTGTGATAACACAAGATAAGAGGCACAGGAGAAAAAAATTTACAATAAACAGAAGCAGGCGTACCCTTTTCCCATCCCCCTCCTTGCAGAGTGCTACCTCTCGGCCAATCACAGTGGCTCAACTAATTCAGTCCGTTTCACCCCACCCCCACATGTGCTCTCTCTGCCAGAGCTGGAGGAGACAGTAGATTGTAGGGGTGGGTACATGGAGAGAGAGCGAGCGAGAGAAACAAAGACTGGGAATGTTAGACAGTATGAAGGCGCAAAGGGGGCACATCAAAGATATGATGAGGTAGACTTGACTTTATGGATTCAGGGATACTAGGATTTCAGAGAGAAAAGAAATTAAATGCAATAATATAGGCTGGGCTTGTGAAATTAAAAACAAAGGCTGAACAACTAGTTATGAAGCAAACCAATAACAAAAACTTTAGGTCACCTATTTGTTCAAGTTAGCTCCTCTATGTTATCTGTCCATTTATACTAACAGAACTAGAAACTGTTGCTTTTTAAGTGCTGCATTTATAATGGTAAAGACTAAGGCTTCAATGAATATTGAATGTGATATGATAGATACATTTCTTAGTCACAAGCAGCAAGCAGTTACTTGCACACTGTGAGACATTCATGCTAAAACAATGATGTGGTTGATCACAAAACTCACATTAGTCACAAAAACACATTAGTACCTTCCCAGAGAATGACATTTATAGCACTAGCATTTTTTTTTTATTAAACCTCCCATCATTTTTTTTTGGTAATTCTCAAGATCACTCACTATATCTGATTATTACCATGTTAGATAAAACAATATTTTCTCTGCTCATATGCACCAGACTCTTTAGTGTTTTCGGATTGGGTGGGATTCCCGAGCATTTGCTATGAAAGCCATTAGTTCTAAGCAATATTTTTTACCAAGAGGTTGGCGATATGGCAAATATATTTCATCTGTAACAATGCATAATGTAAAATTTATTTTTGCCCTAAATCAAATTATACAAGACTAATTATGCCTGGTTTGTAAAGAAAAATGCATTCAGTGTTCTTAGTCTATTAATATCATGACAGGAAACAATAGCCATAATTTCTCATTATAATGTTAAACAACATCATATTGCCCACCCATACCCCATAGTAAGATTCTACACAAAAAAACACAAAAATGTTTAAAAAAAAATTCTAATTCATGCAAAAGCACATAAAACATTGTATTACCAAATTTAATCTCACAAAATGGACATACCCCTCAGACACACACACACACACAGACCACCAGACCCCCAAACACACACAAAGCTCAGCTTCTGCATGGATATAATTAATCACATCCCCAGAGACAGACATCCTCAACTCCTGACGGCTTGACAGGCTTTAAGATGGATTGAAATGGCTGGAGCATAGAATGATTACTGCATAACAAATGTTCCCATACCCCTAAAGGGGTATACATACAAATGGGGTAAGACGACAGAAGAGATACCATATAATGTGATGCTACTAATCTTAAACTCATGTAGTGCAATCCTTCCTTAATCCTGTTGTGTTTTTGACTAAGAAGAGAGTAAATAAGATTCAAGATTCTTTATTTATCACATGCAGTCATACAAGTACAACACACAGTGAAATGTATCCTGAACCGCTCCTTACTGACTGT